>FN649734.1:4780167-4838148 GCA_000310025.1 Ectocarpus siliculosus
CCGCCGCCGGCCCGGGGTCTGCACAAACAGAAGAGCACATGGAAAGTGCTGCCACGCAGCATCCAGATGCACATCATGAAAGAGACCGAGGACGACGCTTTCTGGGAGCGCCTCCTCAAGGTGAGTAGAAATGAACATGTCATCCCATCTCCGGAGATGATGTCGTCTTCCCAGAGGTACCCGAGTTTTTTCTCGACCAAGCAATGGTGTTGCTGATAGAAAGACTGGCGAGAGAACGGGCCGCCGCAGCGGTGACCCGTGTCGAGTCGCACTCTTGGAATGGTCCAAAAGGATTTTGAGAGAAGCGGCCAATATCAAGGAGAAAGGACGATTTGCCCACCCTGGACATCTATGTGAAAGCCTCCACTCTTTGTGAATGGCAGAAGGGTTTCGATTTGGACGAGGCCGCGTCGCATGTACAACAACACGTCTCCTCCCCCCCCCCCTCCCTCCCTCCTTCTGTCCCTTCCTCCCTTGCATCTCTCTCTGCATCCGTGCCTCTTCTGTCCTCCTGCCTCTCATCTTGTCCACGCGCTGGTTGTCTCTCTCTCTCTCTCTCTCTCTCTCCCCCTGTCTCTTACACCTCTGGTTCCGTCGCTCACTCCTTTTTCTCTTTGCCGATCTGCCTCTCCCTCTACCCCTCCCCCAAAACGCCAACCTCAAAGTTGTTCCGTTGCTGATTTTTTTTATTTACTGCTTCGCAGGACAAGTCCTTGGAGAAAACTAACGTGAAGATTGACTGGAACAAGTTCGTTGACGAGGACGAGGACGAGGGCGGAGGTCCGTGCCTGCCGCCGACCTCAAAGTTGTTCCGTTGCTGATTTTTTTTAAATTAATTTTTGGTTTTCTTCTCGTTTTTCTCATTCTTTTTTTGTCCGTCGATGCTTACTCTGTCCACGCGCATGTTGATTAGTTTGTTTCAGGAACTATACATTCAACCAAAGAAAAAATACCTGTTCAAGATATTACTAGATGCAGCCGAAGGAGACGGGTTGAAGTCTTGACAGCAGTGAGTGGGCGAAGAACAGGCTGGATACTGGGCTTATTATGAGCCTATCTAAGGCTACATGGCACTGAATGTTTTTATGCGTACCAGTTTGTTTTGTGCCGCATTCAATTCTCGCCGCATTTTACGCGTCCGCGCCACGAGCTCCCTCCCTCCCTCTCTCTCTCTCTCTCTCTCTCTCTCTCTCTCTCTCAATCTCTCTCCCTCTTCCGTGTTCGTTTCTGACACCCCCTGTGTCGCTCTCCCTCTCCTGCGTTCGCAATTCTGTCTCCGTGGCTGCGTGCCGAAATATCTCCCGGACATCGCAGAAGGGTTCGACATGAGTGCCCTCGACGGAGGAAGCCAATTCGGAGGCCGTGGCGGCCCTCCCGGAGGGATGGGTGGTATGGGAGGGATGGGAGGGATGGGGGGTATGGGGGGTATGGGAGGCATGGGAGGGATGGGAGGCATGGGGGGGATGGGAGGCATGGGGGGTATGGGCGGAGGCGAGGGAGGGATGCCGGCAGGAATGGCAGAGATGATGGCCAAGATGCAGGCGGGTGAGATGGGAGGCATGGGAGGCATGGGAGGAGGCGGGGACGACGACGACGATGATGATGATGACGAGGTGCGATGGTAGCTGGTTGCACATCCTCTATTTAGGCCGACTTTCCCAGCAAAGGTTCCAAAAAGAGGGCGGTTTAGATAGATCTCATCAAAGGGCGTTCATTGCGCCTATCAGTCGGTTATATATCGCATCTGGAGGAATCGAGTTTTGAAAGTCAATCTAGGGGGAGGGTGCGATGGCTCGTGCCCTTCTACGGTACGCTACCCGTTCTTCACCGAAGCAGGCTGTTCGGTTTGCTGGGCAATATTTTCACGACATGCACAGATTTTCAAGAGGTCTAGGCAACGGTTTCTTGAAACACTCCTTCACCGCCGTTACGAAACCCTGTACTGGTACGTTGGTGGGCATGCTTCCCGGTTTCAAGAGGACAAGATTTGTATGTCCGCAGAGTCAGAATCGTGTGTCAAACCTCTGTTGGAATTGTCGCCACCGCTGTTTTGGACGGTGCTCGATTTTTTTTATAGAAAATGTAAACAGCATCAAGGGAAGAACTGCTGCACCCGTTCAAGATACAGTACCCCGTTCAAAGGGATGTGTAGAAATCTGTACATGCACAAGTGAGGATTGGGAGAGCAGCCTAGTGGATATACTGGACATAATTGGGGTCTGTTGAAGCCCGTTGACTGTTTTTAGTCTGTTTAGGCCTACGTACACTTACATAGGCGCTCGCCCTCGCTTGGACCGGTCTCCCCCGGTGTTTCGACGCCTACACCCCAACGCACATCGGGAACAGCCGCAGCAGCAACGGCAGCAGCAGCTAGTTGTGTCTGAGCCTGAAGAGGGCATCGGGCCGTGGAGTGTACCCTCATCTTGGGGCGATGGTCTTGTACCTAACTCAGGGTTAGGGTCAGGGCTATGGTCTTGTACCTGAAACATGAATCTCTCGTCGTCGGTGTCGATGCCCTCTACTGGTGTTGAGTCATGGCACCGATGGGACGAACCTTCTTGTGAAGATCAAATCGACCAATGGAGAGACAGACAACCGCCGCTGCATGCCTCCAGGACGTACAGTAGGGAAACGCCCGATAAAACGCGCCCACTCCGTGGTTGGTGTTGCACAAAAACAGGGTAGCAAGAGTCGATGTGTTGAGCATCGACAGGGAGAGTGCGTGGTCAATGATCAAGCGACGAGGGCAAGCAATGATTGAGTACAACGGGTCGCGCCCCCCACCCCCCAAAATGGAAGCATGGTGACCAGCTTCTGGTTCATCCTTGAGAATCGTAGTAAAGCCTGGGCTGACGAAAATCCGGCATAACGCTCCGTCCCGGCATTGTAGGGAATGCGAGGTCAACGGTCTAATGACTAAATACGGCATGCGTAAATGAGTACATCCCCCCTCCGTATTTTTTTCGCATTTTTTTAAGTTTCCACCCGGTTCGATCCGGCCCATTCTCGCCGCAGAAAGGTGTCGTCTACCTCAAGAGTAGCAGGCGTAGTTGTCGTTTATTTCGGGGGCGCGGCGCACCCGTGTTGGGCCCAAGGGAAAACCACCAGCCATGTAAAGCGGTGCAACCTGCTCCGTTTCGAACGAGAGGTATGGCTACCAAGGCACGCGACAATCACCCATCATCCCCCCTCCTTCAGTCTGTGTATCGTCGCATGTACTCTGGACGTCAGCCTTGACTTTACACCATTCGGGATTTTTCTGCGCTGGTGTAGGCGAAACAAGCCAATGACGCGAGGTCCTCGTGTGGAATACGACCGTGTATTGATGTTACGTACCCCCCTCCCTGCCCCCCTCTCCCCGATGCACCTCAGGCGGATAGCGACGACGAGGGCCTGCCCGATCTCGAAGATGACGACGATCAGCCAAGTGCCTAGAGGTGACGACGCTTCATTGGCCCGTGGCGACCCAAGAGTCTTGTCAAGCAGACGCTTACGTTGAGCTCGGCATTCTGCGCGAGTTTTGTTTTGTCGGGCCGGGAGGTTTATCCTCGTTACACTACATAGGCGCTTGATTACTCTCAGCGTGCGGCGGCTATGCAAGAAGAGCCTGAGCTCGGAGTACGGCGGTGTTGGGGGCACCATGGGGTGATCCTCATTCCACGCGTTTACTTCTTGATGCTTGGTCGAGGAGACAGCAGTCAGGTCCGGGTTGGGGGGGCGGCGGCAGGGGGGCGATTCCCTGCCCTTGTTGTCTTGGTATTATATCACATTCGTTTGTTTAGTGTCTTGTTTTTGTATCCAGTCATCTCGTAGATGGCAGGAAGGTTGGCGGTGTATCCGGGCAACAATAGCGTGATTTGACTCTGTTCGCCCCCTCGCTTTCGGGCTGCTGGTTCGTGTGCCTCCAGTCTTTTCTTTTCCGGTCCGCGCCCTCTGCGGAGAGACGCCGAATCCCGGTAGAAATTTCCATGTCAGCAGTTTAGACCCGACTCCTCAACTCCCCCGCCTTTCGTTGTTCGGGCAAAACATTCATCCCATCCACGTTTCCCGTAAATAGGAGTGAGTGTAAGTAGTGGGATGACACCCTGGGGTGTGTGTGACCTACCGTGGTGTGATGTTTTTATTGCGGGTTGGAGAGCTATTTTTTTTGTGGGACAGTTTTAAGACTGTACGAGCGGCAATGTGGGTTACTTTCACGTTGCGCTTGTGGAGCTCTGACGGCAGAGCGGCGGCAAGATTGAGGGGAATATTTGTTTTGTTTGGTCAAACCACACGGGCGACTCCTTGGGCCAGTCGCCCGTCGCTCCGGGAGCGCTTCGAATCTCGGGGCAAGGTTGGGGTCTTTGGAACACTGGTCGATGCTATTTAGCGTATATCATCTGGGCGGGCTTGTTGCGTACACGCGTGGAGGGAGCTCTTGAGTCATGGGGGATACGCAAAGTGGATCACAGGGCGAAAGAGAAGGGCGTGAGGGGAGGACCCTTCATGTGTTGGGAGTGGTTTGCAAAGAACATCATATGACTCTTAATAAACCTCTGTAGTCCTATTCTTTGGTTGTTTGTATTTCGTTCGTTGTCGGGGAGGATGAAACAAGGCATTCACTACAAGTATAGTTTTCTGCACGTGTGGATTTACACGATCGGAAGACAGGCACACGTCGCGCAGCAGGCGGTCGGCGGCCAATGACTCACGAAGCCGCGACTCATATGCCGCCGCCGCGGGGACACGATGTCGACCGCACGGTGTGCCACAAGACGGTCGAGGGGGGGGGGGGGGGGGGGTGTACTCATAGTCGTGCATGCCGTAGTCGTTTGACCATTGACCTCGCATCCCTACAAAGCCGGGACGGAGCACGCCGGGTTCTCACATCACCAAGCGCGAAGCGCCATGAGGTATTCGGCGAGTCGCATGAAGGGTGAGCTGCATCCTGCTAAGGGTGTTCGGCATCTTGTGCTTACTTCCTTGCGTACGGATGACAGCTGCGTATGACTTAGTTTATTTTCTGGTGCTTTCACTTCCAGAGACAGTTGTAAGCACTGTGTAACTGCCTCGAGGATGCTTGACCATTTTAACACAACGTGGTACGATCATCCCCCCTTGCGCGGAGTGAGGTTTCTCGACCCCACACAACATGATCTACTCGACCACCATTATGGTTACCGCAAAAAAAAAAACACGGTAACCTGGTTGCCGAGTTCACGAAGTGAATTGGCGTGTTTTACAACGTCGTTGCCAAGCGACGAAAACCCAATCCCGATGGCAAACACCGAGGGGGCGGCATGTTTTACAACGTCGTTGCCAAGCGACGAAAACCCAACCCCGATGGCAAACATCGGAGGGGGAGGGGGGTGGCTTTCGCGACAAAAAAGAGCACGAAACGTTCATCAGGAGAGCGCGTCAACACCAGCGGAGACCCGTCTGGTTCGGGGCATGCGGGATGGGTCTGTGCCAGGCGTCATAGCTAGAGGGATCGAGCACTAGTGACACTTGACCGCTTTGGCCACACCAAAATCAGCCTGTGCCTGTGGTTGGCAGCGAGTGCAGCTGCTACGATACTATCGCCGATAGTGCTGCCGCCGATTTCGCTGGCTCCTCTGTTCTGGTTGGGTGCGCGGCCGTCCCAAAGTCCTTTGGCGGTCGTTGCCCACGGAAGAATCATCAGGAGGTGATGTTGCCGTCTCCACCCCTCGTTGATTCGCCCTCGTGACATGTACCATGTACTGGTACCTGGGGTTTACGCGGGGGGCGAATCTGTTTTCAAGATGTCAAACGCTACTTTGCTGTTTACGCTTGAGGGTGCGAACTGCAATCTTCATTAAGCGCAAGATCTGTTCTTGGCACCCGTCCCTGTGTGCCAAGTTTCGAATGGGAACGAAAGAGCAGAGTGTATCGAGCACACAGCTTGCCTCAACACATTCGCTCTCTCTGCCCGTATTGGCGCAAGTCCTTCTAAATCTGTTTGTAGTTACCTTTTCTCAATCCTCCAAACAAGTGACATAGGAGAGCTAGGGCGTAAAACACCGTCGACTTCCATGGTCTTTTCTCGACAACGGGATCATACGAAAATACTCCCGCTTGTTCGCACACCGTAGGACACGCGCAGACCGCCGTCCGTTCATAAATCGTTTCTTCGAAGTGCTGAAAATGAAGAGTTGTGTGGGCAGTGTTGGGTACCTGGTCGAACGACCAGGTGTAATCTATGCCGCCCCCAAAAGGGCGCCCTATCCACGACATCAGTCTTCCTCCAAGCGCGATCTCCGTGCCTCCGTGCCCTATGGTCTTTTACGCCTTCTACCGCACTGATGAGTTGTTCCCATGCGTAGTCGCACGCATTAAAACCCCTGTGCAAGGCATGCCCCGTCGTTTTGGTTCCTAAAGCACGTCTTGGAAATCACGCCGGAAGCCAAGGCGAACGAGCTTTGCTGAAGCACGTCTTGGAATCACGCCGGAAGCCAGGGCGAATGGGCATTCCGCGGCCCTTCCGCCTCACACACCCCGCACCGGGGGGGGTCGGCATCCGTCCCCTCTCCGCCCTTCCCGTTCGAGTTCCAAAAAGTGCACACCCCACACGGCCAACCGTCTCCGTCTCCTTCCGGGACAACGGGGGATGGTATCGAGCTGTCCCCGCTCTCAACAACCGCCTTTAGAGAACCTACCTCCGCTACTGCTGCTGCCGCTGCTGCTGCTGCCGCAGCGGCCGCTGCCGCGGCTTCGGTCGACTCTGCTTCTAGAATTTGTTCTTGGCCATCGTCGTCGCTGTTGTCTCCCAAAGAAGAGCTTTCCGAAGAGCTTTCCCCAAGGTTTTCCCACATGAAGGAGTGCGCTTCGAGTTTACCCGCGTCTGCGCGCTCAGCTCTCCTGTCCTGGTCCCTCCTCTGCCGGTTCTCTCGCCGTGCTTCCTCCATACGCCTACGAGTAGCGTTGAGTTCACATTGGCGCGATGTTGGTGTGTTGTGTCTCTCGTACGATATACGACGAATCAAAACATTCGTACACGTTTGTGTGCGTGTTCAATTAGTTTCACGGTAGTTCAGTCTAGTTAGGTTGGTAAAGACGTACGTACATGGGCCATGCTTCATATGTTGTTCACAACACAACAGCAGTAATCGCGTGTGTATTTTTCGGGGTCTTTTATTTTGCCCATTGACGTTCCACAAGCTCAATTAACCCCCCCTTCCCCCTCGGTGTTTGCCATCGGGGTTGGGTTTTCGTCGCTCGGCACCGACGTTGAAAAACAAGCTGATCGCTTTGTGAGCTCGATAGCCAGGCTACCGCTTTTTTTCGCCTTTGTTATTTTTCGGAGTAACCATAGTGGTACTTCTGGTAGTTTATGTTGTGCCGGGTCGAGAACCCTCACTCCGCACAAAGGGGTTGGATCGCAGCACGTTGTGTTTAATTGGTCAAGCACCCTCGAGGCAGTTACACAGTGCTTGTAACTGTCTCTGGAAGTGAAAGCACCAGAAAATAAATTAAGTCATTCGCAACTGTCACCCGTACGCAAGTAAGTAAGCACAAGATGCCGAACACCCTTAGCAGGATGCAGCACAACCTCATGCGACTCGCCGAATACCTCACGGCGCTTCGGGCTTGGTGATGTGAGAGCCTGGTCCGGTGAGAACCCCGCTTGCTCCGTCCCGGCTTTGCAGGGATGCGAGGTCAATGGTCTAACGACTACGGCATGCACGACTATGAGTAGCCACCCCCTGGTTGTTGTTCATACACCGCCGGACACGAAACCGATGAATCCTGTTCGGCCGGTGCTAACCAGTCTTGTGCAACTCTCTGACGAACAACAACGTTTGCTGGGGCAGGAGTAAAGTGAGGTTAGATTCAACTTTAGTTAGGTGCAGCGCCTAACTCGTCGGAAAATCCCGTTCGGCCGGTGCTGTGCTACCCTGAAGTATATCACTTGATAAAATCTATGTTGATGTACGTCGGATTTCGTTCCTCGCACCTCAGCTTCTCGAGGCGTTCTTGGCGGGCGGCCGCCTCCTGCTCCACCGTCGTCGCCCGACCGTCGGAAGGTCGCGAGAGTCTCCCCCTGATCGCCGAGTTGCCCCACTTGGAGTGCCGCTTCCCTGTCCCAGTTGAAGACGGCGCAGCAGCCGCTGCAGGGGCGACGGCAGTAGGGACAGCAGCAGTAGCAGCAGCAGCAGCGGAGGCTCCAGGACCCGGGGACGCGGTCGAATCATCGTCCCCTGTCCCACGTGGTGCCGATTTCTCCTTGTCTTTTTGCCCTTGGGCCTGGTCTTCATCTTCGTGGCTGTCTTGCAACCGCGGCTCCTCATTCCGTTCTGTCTCGTCGTCTCCTCCTTCGTCTCTAACGCTATCTCTTGCTCCGTCCACAGGTTCCTCATCCTCGTCCTCCGAGGAGTCATCCCAGTTGTCACGGACAACGTCGACCAAGCCACCACCACCACCACTACCACCACTACCACCACCATCATCGACAGGGGGAGCAGAAGGGTAAAGCTTGGCCCGGAAGGGGGCGTGGTGGTCCGTCCGGGTAACCCGGGCCGCTGCGACTAGTTGCTCCGCCTCTTTCTCGACCTCCTCCCACGCGCGCCTTGCGGGAACAAAACACCACGGCCATGCAGACACGTGAAAAAAAAAACGCACGGAATGTCAATTTCCTCCCGCTCCAATGCGTTTGGGGCTTTTCATGGCCAACGTGGACCAGGTTTTAAAACACAAAAGTTTCGGGATGTCACAAACCACATTATAAAAATCGAAGTGGATATATATACCAATAAATGAAAAAAAAAAACGCGCTAACCTTGCATTCAGCGCGCTGGAGAACTCCATGACGAGGGTACTCCCCACAGAGCTCCCGCCCCCGCGGTGCCCCTGCACCCCCGCCACCGACACCTCCGTGGCAGTGGCCGGTCGAACCCCAACGACAGTCCTGGCAGGGACGAGCGTTCTGCATAGCAGTATGCATACATGAAAGCAGCAGCAGCAGCAGCAGCAGCAGCAGCAAAAGTGCAGTGCACAGCCGAGTAGAACATCAGCAGCTATGACGTCGATGATGATCAAATGCCTATCCCGTCTTGCCGTACTTAGGTCGCATGATTGTACAGGACGCCATATGTTTGGGGATTATCGCACCGGCGTAGAACGCCCGACGGGCCGTAGCTAAAACCCACACCCACGTTCAATTTCGCCTAAGGAACGGCACCCTCAAAAAACCTTTTCTTCTGTCACCAAACCTCAAGAAACAGACGACACCTCACCTGACCGACGCCAGGACAGCGTCCCCGCCCCCGAGACCCGCCTTCACCGAGTGGAACACCAGGAGACACTCGGGGTTGTCGGGGCCCACCGCTGCGGCTCCACCGGGCCCGGCGCCGTTGCCCCGGTTCCGCCCGCCGTCACCGCTGGGAGCGCCAGCAGCGCTCTTGACGGCCTCTGGGAGACTGCCGCTGCCGCTCGCTGAACCTGATTTCTTGGGTTTCCCGGGAACGCTGTCGTTGCTGTTTTCCGGCCCCTTGAGCTCCTCCTCCGCCGCCGCCGCGTCTTCCTTCTCATCCCGGTCCTGCCGGGATGGCTCGGCGAGGACAGTCGCCGCCTTGACTGCGGGTGCTGCTGTTGCCGTGGCCGGCCTTGCCGAGGAGGAAGGCGGCGGAACTCCGCGCCTCTTGCTCCGCTGAAAGTACGTCTTCTTGCCTGCCGCCGGACGAACAACAACGAGTGGTTGGTACTATGTGCTTGTGTATCGCGGTGCCGCCAGACGGACAAGAAAGAGGATATACCACACATACGTTGCTTTAAACCATTCATTCTACAAGGAGAGAGGGAGAGAGGGCGGGAGAGAGAGAGAGAGAGAGAGAGAGAGAGAGAGAGAGAGAGAGAGAAATAGAGTGGCAACCGGGGCGCCTGGGCGTTTTGGTGAAGGTAGAAATGTATGATCCCGGATCGGCGGTGCTCACGAAGGACAGTGAACAAACAAAGCATGTGATACATTTTCTTTCCCATACCGAGAGAGCATCTGTGAAAGCGGGTGGAGGTGCGTAAGGGCGATGCCACCTACCAACACCGGGTGGAAATGATGTCTGACAACAAACACCAAGATCTTATCAATAAGAATCCACAAAACTTTATCACGCACGCGGTAGTCTCGCTCCTACGCGCTCCCTCACACTGCTATGCAGCCCATCTGCCGCAGCTGCACGAGGGAGCCTGCGGGCTAGAGAGCTTGTCTGTCGGCGTTCCTCGTCTGCCTACCACTATCCGGCGCTTTTCTCGTCGGCCAACCATGAACACACAGCGCGATCGATGCTGCACCTAACACTTTATACAAACGACGATGTCACCGCTTCTTCTCTCATTCGTTCCTGTAGGGATGATAATCAACACCATGATGCCACCCGCTTCATAGGGTGTTCCTCTCACCGTCAGCCTTAGCGTTGTTGGCCGCCGCAGCCGCCGCCTCCGCAGCCGCAACCGGATCCACCGCCAGCGGGTCCGCGCTCGAGATTGACGTCACTGTCGATGTCCGGGGGCCACCTCCTCCTCCCAAAGACGGAGCTGCCTCCGGCGGAGGATGGTCGCTGCCCTTGCCCCCGGATGGTGTTGACGCTGGTCCCAGGAGGCTTGTCGCGCGAGGGTTAGGATTTGTCGTGGTCCTTTCCAATGCCTTCGTGGGGGTGAGGGGGGGTGGACGGATCGTAGAATGGTGTCAACTTCTGAACGGAGCAGCAGGGTGTTGCAACAGGGGTTGCTGGCACCGGCAGTATTAAAAGGTATTTCGCCACCGCCAGGGAGAGAAAAAAAAACAGCTCTCCAACTCTACAACAACAGCAACGATACTTTCCCACCACTGCTGTCACCACCACCACCACCACCACCAACAACAAAAAACCAACGCCCCCACCCAGACCAGCAGCAGCAGCAGCAGCAACAGCAACAGCAGCAACAACAACGACCACAATAGCAACAGCAACAGCATCAGGAACAGCGACAAAGCAACAACAGCAGTAGCAACAACAACAACATCAACATCAACAACAACAACAACAACAACAACAACAAAAACAATAACAACCACGGCAAAAATCACCGGCTTTACCGGAGCTGCACCACCGCCCTCCGTCGCTGGAACCTCGTCCGTGCCCGTGTAGCTCGGGTCGCGGGCGGCGCTGCTGAGAAGTCTAGTAGGGAGCCGACAACCCTGCGTGCAGGCAACATAATCACACAGCGAAAATGACATCGATTCTTGAGTTGCCCCTCGAACGACGACCCACAAGGCTTTCATGTTGTCCCGAGAATAGCAGGGGGTTTCCTACGCTGATTTCGGTTGAGCCAGGTAAAATGTGCCACGAAAGTGCGTTAAGGTTGTTTGTAATGGATGTGAGTTTCGATTGCCTTCGACGACGACGACGACGACAACAACAACAGCTACCTCGCAATAAATGTGAACCCTATTGCCTTTGACGATGACGTTGACGAAGACGACGCCAATAACAACAACAACGGCAACGACAGCGACAACAGCAGCAGCAGCAGCAGAGGAAGGTGACGTATGCCACACTTTCTCGGGAAACCGTCACCAGAATTCTATTCAGTGGTCTCGCACCAAGGCCGAGAAATCGCGAGCCAGGAGGATTCATTTCCGAAAACACTAGGCCTTGGGGGAGGACCGAAGCCCGGGGATGGGACCGCAACATCCCCTGATAACAACGCTTCTCGGTCGCCCCCGCTCAATGGAAGGATAGCGATGAATATCTCGGGCCTGAGGTCAAACGCCAACTACCCAAAAGTGCTAGCGATTGCACAAACCTTCTAGATCGACTTTCAAGGCTCGATTGCTCCACACCCAAAAGGCTGCGAAAAGCGACCGGCGCGTGCAAGGAAAGGCAGCTCTCGACGGCATCTTTCCAGAAGCAATCGAGCGTTGAAAGTCGGCATATACCGGGGTGTGGACCATCACTCGTATGATTACTGTAGGCAGACAAAAATGTGCCACAGTCGGGGCCAGTCGGGGATACAAACATCGACGCCCTTTCAAGAGAAGTTTGATTTTCGACAGCAGACGGGCACGTTCGTCAATCTTGTGGAGATCAACGAAGCCCGGGGATGGAAGAGCCGGCATCCCCGCCTTTCGTTTGGATAGGTATGTATGTACCTTTTGCTTGATGACGGAGACGTATCGCTTCGGCTCGAGGTCGTACGACTGGGTCACGAGGCCGTAATGTGCCGCCAGCTCGTGCGCGGCCTTCCTGTCAAGCTGTTCCGACGGAACGCATGAAATATGGACAACGAAATGAAAAATGACATGATGATACGATAGATATACATAGCGAAGATGAGAAGGGCCTCTGAATTTCGGAGGTGCTGCGGCTGCCCCGGCAGCTTCAGGTACACGCAGGAGTCGACCGTTCACGAGCATAGCACATCCATGGAGGAAGTCGACGTTTGCCATGTTCTCTTCGGCGATAAGGAAAAATATGCACCATTTGTCACGCATGTAGTGAGCAGGAGGGTTACGGCAAGTCAAAAAACGGTTTCTGCTTGTCCTTTGTCGATGCCGTCGTACATGTGCGCGGGGGCACAAAGGAGAGGCAGCCGAAAAAGAAAAAAAAAACATCGCGGTCAAAACAACAAGAAACGACGATCCTACTCTCGCTGGTGGCATTGGCTTCGCTTGTTGCCGATCGAACTAGCTGCCAGCTTTGAACAACAACAAGGGCGCCGCACGCCCAAGGAATTTGGTCGACACACAATTGCACATGTGCGTGTGAACATGAAGAGAGGTGGGCCAGGACAAGACATGCTGTAGGCTAAGACCATTGGACGTGTTTCCTCCTCACCGACGGCATCGGCTTGAGTTGAGAGCTTGTTCCCTTGGGATCGGACACCAGCTCGGCGAGCCGTCGTTCCAGCTTGCCCAGCTCCGCACGGTTGGCCCTTTGTCAATAACAAAGCCGAAAGAGACCAAAAGTCCGCGTTTTATATTCGGCATAGGCTCGCCGTGAAATGAATCTAAACACGTAAACCGCAAGCCAACAGTAGTACTGGTTGTCGTCCCTATACAACGCCGGTAGGTCTCTAAACAACGCCGGTGGGTCCCTATACAATGCTGGTAGGTCCCTATACAACGCCGGTAGGTCCCTATACAACGCTGGTGGATTCGCTTGGTGCCGATCGAACGGTCAAGATGACAACAGAGACTACGCCAAACATTGACGTCTACGCGCCGGCTGGCAAAGACAAAACGCCGGTGGATACGCCTGCCACATGACTGTCAGTGGCATGACCCTGGGGGCCATTTCGACCGCAAGGAAGCCATAACAAACACGGTAAGGTCAACAGGCCCTAGGACCTTCTCCGACGGTGATACGAAGTAAATACGTAGAGATGGATCCATCTATGCATATGTCGCATGGGTTTCAAGAAAAACAAATCAACAGTGACAACACGACCACCACCACCACCAACAACAAAGCCGCACGAGGATAATGGGTGTCATCGTATCGTCGGTAAGCCTAAGATGACCCCTCTCTTATCTCTCCGTGCACTATTTTTGCTACAGACAAGTGCGACGGAAAGGCTGGGTATTGACCGTCTGCTGGCACTTTGAAGCATGACTGGCGTGGGAGAATGGGAGACTGGGAGAGAGGGGGGAGAAAGGGGGGAGAGAGAGAAAGAAAGAGGGAGAGAGAGAGAGAGCAAGACGCAACACCTCGACTAGCGGTATTCTCGACCCACTAGTTAGTTGCCGAGATATTTATCAAGCTTCGAAAACCCACCGAGGGTGCGTGTGTGTCATGTCACGCACCACCCTGCCACCACAACTCCAACCTCACTAACCTTGCCCAGGACACGAGGTAGGTTGAGTAGTTGGTCCTCGTCAGGTGCTCTCGAATCGCATCCAGCCCGTCGCCGATGCCCATGGCCACCGTCGCCCCGCTTGCTGTCGTTCCGACCTTGTAGGAAAAACAAAAAGAAGACGTGGCAAGGTACCCGTCAGTTGACGGTTTCATATCACAGATACAATATTGTATGCAGAGTGAGGCGGTCGGAAAAGCTACCGGGCGTGCGGGCGACCACGGCGGCACCAATGTCCAATTTTCAAGTCGAGCAATGAGCACCCAAACACTCCATCAAGCTACCACGCTCATAGGTGCCTACCTCCGGGGGAAAACTTATTCCCCGCAAACGCGAGTCCAGATTTTGGTTAAGAAAGGCTCTCCCTAGCCGAACCCGATCAGTCCTACGAAGGGGGTTCGTAGAGAAGCTGCAGTCAACGACGAACGGGGGTTCGCAGAGAGGCCGCAGGCAGCTAGTTACCTTTGCCCCACCGATGGCGGCGCCCGCTCCGAGAGCCGCCCTGATGCCGAGGGCGTCAGCGAGGCGCTTGTTCCGCAAGAGCTGCCGTTTTTCCTTCTCCTGTCGTCGAGCAGAGAAGACATTGTTTCGTCGCGTTGTTGGAACCCTCCAAAGTCGTTAAATCAAAGGCGTCACGAATTCATTTTCCGCAGGTACCACGTTGTTTTAGAGAGAGAAAAAATAGTAAACGAAGCGCAAATCTGGCCACAAGACGTCCTTGCTATACACCCATGGGCGAAACCACGCCATCTACAAGGGACAAATACCAACTTCCCAGTCATCCACCACCGCACACGCTGGAGATGGTGAGGCCAGCTGACATCCCCGAACAATACGCACACCATCTGTCTTGTGGTTCTAGAGTTTTTTTCTCTTCTATATACCTCTTCCTCGGAGCCGTGGCCGCCGCCGCCGCGACCCCTGCTGGAGACGCTCGAATCTGTCGGCGCCCCGCCTCCCGCCCTTCCGCCGCCCCGCCTCTGGTGATCCGGCCTGATGTTCTTCCCCACCAGGGAGAGCGCGTGCCGCTCCTGCCGGGCGCCGCCCGCGCCGCCTGCGCCGCTGCCGCCGGAGGACCGCGGCGGCGCGGTCGGCAGAGACGGAAACGCCTCCTGCAAGGGATCAGCAGCAGTGCTCCCACCACCGCTCGGTAAGTTTCTGGTTCTTCCGGCGGGAGTCGTACCGGGGGAGGGGACGGTTGACTCGCGTCCCCGGGTTAAAGGCACGGGGACCACGACGCCTCCAGCGAGGTCGAGTTCGGGGTCGGGAGCGGCGAGAGACTCCCCTGGTGCTGATAGATACACATTGATAGAGGCAAGCGGAGACACGGGTACATGGCGGAGGTCACAAATCATCGCGATTGCGTACATCCTGTGGTGTATATTACTGCTGTTCTTGAGAGACCATTTTTCGCCTACATGACGGAAAATCAAAGTGTGTGTGTATCGATTCCCAGCAACGACACGTACTTGGGATCACCCCCGGAAAAACGCCTCATTTTAGCCCTGGTTTGAGTAGAGAACCAGCGGGTCGTTCAAAACTGTACCTGTCGGCGTCGTGGCGTCAGCCACGGAGTTGTAGGAGGTGTGGAGGCCTGTGCCATCGCGGGCCGCGCGGCGAACGTTGAAGCCGACGCCTCCCGCTGACGCGGCGCGGCGGTCGGTGATCCCGTGGTCCTCCAACAGATGTGCCTGTTTTCGTCGAAGCAATAAAAGTTACCCCCCCCCCCAACAGGGTTATCACACTGTTGAACACAGTAGGAAAAGTGTTCTGTAAGCTGCTGAACGATAGGATAGTGGGAGTATTGGAGAAGAAACGTAGCATTAGTGAGGGCCAGGCAGGTTTCCGACAGAAGAGGGGGTGCGTAGACCACGCATTCACGGTAGGGAGAATCATCCAAGGTAGAAAGAGGGCGGGCAAGCGGACGTACTGCTTCTTCCTGGACGTGAAAAAGGCATACGATACCGTATGGAGAAATGGGCTGTGGAAACAATTGTCCAAGTACGGGATCAAGGGGAAAATGTGGAGGGTGCTGAAGAAGATGACAGAGTGTACGAAAAGCGCGGTCATGCTAGACGGAGAACTGTCTAAATTCTTCGACATTGAGCAAGGGGTCCCACAAGGTTGCACGCTGTCCCCAACATTGTTCCAGGTGTTCATCAACGATCTGTTGGAAGTCGTAGAGGCAGTCCGGAAGGGAGTAAAAGCAGGGGACACGGAAACTTCGGTGTCAGGAATGCTGTTTGCGGATGACTTTGTTGGTATGTCGGACACCCCTGAGGGACTGCAACTGCAAATTGACGCGGCGAAGAAGTTTACTGATAAGTGGAGATTGTCTGCCAACGTTACGAAGAGTGCCGTCATGGTATGCAACGAGGGCAGGGAGGAACCAGTAGAACATAGATGGAAGTGGGGGATCGAGGAGATTGCAGTAGTGGACCAGTACACATACCTCGGAGTAGAGATCGCAAAAGATTGCTCGTGGAATGCACACATGTCCAAGGTAGCGGAAAAGGGCAAAGCACGAGCAGGGAAGCTGCACCCAATACTCGCAAACCGGCACCTTGATACACGCATCAAACTGACGGTTTTGAAGAGCGTAATCGTACCGCCGCTGGAGTACGCCGGAGAAGTATGGGAAGGAAATAAGAAGGTAGTGAAAGAACTCGAGGCGGCGCAGATGAAAGCAGCGAAAATCATCCTAGGATGCTCCAAGCGCACAAGTAATGCAGCAGTCAGGGCAGAATTGGGGATCCAATCCCTACGGTCGGGAAGAGACGTAAGGAAGCTGACATGGCAGTACCGCATGTGCGGGATGGGAGAGGAGAGGTTGCCGAAAATAGTATGGGAGGCGAAGTGGGCAAACAAAAAGAGGGGTAGACAACCCACGGAATGGGTCAAGGTTGTAGAGGACGTATGGAAGGGATTGGACATCGACGAAGATGAAACGCTGGAAACGGAGGGTCTACAGGGGTTCAAGAAGAAGATATCTGTTGCTTGTGCCGAGAGAGAAGAACAGAATCTAAGGAAAGAAACCAAGGATAAGGAGGGTCTACAAGTGTACGGAATGTTGAAAGAAGGAATAGGGTTCAAGGATTACCTACATGGACCAATGGATGCAGGGACAAAGCTTAAGGTCAAATTCAGGACCGGGGACATAGGCCTTCGCGAACGTCGACGAAGACATAGGACGGTAGACGACGAAGACGACAAGTTCAAATGCGATTGCGGCTTCGAATGCGAAGACAGTGTTCATGTAGTCGCGGAATGTCCGTGGTACGAAAAGGAGAGGGAAGTGTACATGACTGAGCTGGGAAGAATACAAGGGACGTACAGGGAGATGTTTGAGGCATGGAATAGAGAGGAGAGGACGGTAGCGGTACTGGGGAGTAGAAAGTGGTTTGAAAAAGCGGGAAGTGACATCGGTAGGATAGACAGACTAGGAAAGAAATTTTTGAGCCACCTTTGGCAAAGTAGGAAGGAACGATTGACCATCGGTGATCGGTCCTGTGGGAACAATGCTCCGTCCTTTGGAGGACGGGTGGTCAATGGTTTAACCGTTAAGGCATGCAAAGCATAAGAGTACGCCCCCCCCCCCCAACAGCAAACACAATAGGACCCGTGGTCTATGGTCTAACCGCTACAGCATGTAAATCATGAGTACTCCCTCCCAAACAGCAAGGGCAAAGATGAAGGCCAGCTTCTGGTTCATCAGCTTGTGAATCATAGCTTGGGCCGGCGACAACCCGGCAAATCGCCTCGTCCCGGCATTCGAGGCCAATGGTGCTACGGCAATCGTTTACTTGAGTATACCCTCTCCCCGACCAGCATCGTCGTCATCATCATAGTCCCGACTTAAGATGATGCATCAGGCCATCGTGTAGACAGACTACAGAGGCAGCCAAAACAAGCCCCCCCGCACACACACACATCGCCTCAGGACACCTGAAACCCCGAAGGTGTGTTGAACGCGCTGACGACGCCGCGCTGTCGGCAGGCTCCCCTGTCGCACAAGAAGTGGGAGGTCCTCAAGTGGTCCCGGAGCTGGGGCTCTCCGCGGAAATACCTGCAGCAGCAGCGGCAGTAGCAGCAGAGGTAGCAGCGGCAGTAGCAGCAGCAACAGCAGCAGCAGCAGCAGCAGCAGCAACAACAGCAGCAGGGAGGCAGTACATGTCACGGAAACGCCGACCAAGAAAAATCGTCCCAAAAACCGAAATAACTAGTAGCAAGTGTCTCGCGCGAGGTGGTCTTATCGACACCAATCCGAGACTGGTAAAACCGAATACCCCGGGCAACAAATGTACCATTTCCTGGGGTTTTGCCGGTGCTCCGACAATGCCGCCGTCGTGGCGGATGATTGGTACGGACAAGAAGACGGCCCTTGAAGCACGTCCTCACCACCACTACAACCTCCTCCTCCTCCTCCTCCTCCTCCTCCTCCTCCTCCTCCTTCTCTCCCCTCCCTCCTCCTCCACGCAGGTACACACCCATTGGAGATCCCGTAACTGCCCTGAACCGACCTCCACGGAGTACAACATACCTCCGTTTCTCCGTACGAGTCCATACTGTCATAGAAGCAGTAACGACTCATTATCCTTGCTTGCCTGTGCTGGTTCTCTTCGGGGCAAAGATGACAGTTGATGTGCGTCGCCGTCATGTGGTCGTACAGCGCCGTGTTGTCGAAGAATCTGCTCTTTTCCACGCCCCCCCCCCCGCGCCCCGCATGTAACAATCACCAAAACAAAGGTAGCCGGACCGAAACACGACGGCGCGCAAAACAAGCAATTAAGAGCACGCACCCAGAAAAAAACTTGAACACGCAACGAGTTGAACGGATGCTAACTGAAAAATGAGCGAAGTTAGTGGTCCTGTCGCGCCGTGGCTCTTCATTATGGCGTCTATACCCCGGAGGAGGGGGTGCGGGATACAAACACGGTGCTCCCCCGTAGGGTTTTCCGGAAAAAATAGCGACGAGTTGGTCGCTGCTCTTCCTTGGGCGCGTTGTAGTCAAAGTCGGTTGAACCTGCCTAGATCTATTCCTGTTGGAAGCCTAGCCTACACCCCGAAAGTAAGAGAACTAGAAGATTGGCGCTACCCACAGACGTACGTACGCGGTCACACAGAAGCGTACGGGAGACAGAAGGCTGCTGTTCGCGCGAGAGCAGTCTCAACAAACTGCCCCTTGGCATTGCCGTGTAGTCCTCCCCCAAATGATGGATTATTTTGCGGCATGCGACCACCAGCTTGGCCTTGCCTCCTCGCCACGACAGAACAGAAACCTAGTGCTTCCAAAGACACGAAGGGCTCAGTTTGCCCCTTTCTCCACCTTTTTTTCTTTCTTCAGCGCTCGCTCTGTACGAACAGCACTGCATTTGGTCTTCCTCGACACTCGAGTGCACCCACCCTGTAGAGCAACAACAATGCCCTCCCTTCCATCCAAGGCATTTTGTTGTCTGTATGGTTTCTAAAATAGCATGGACCGTGTTAACTGTGTGACCGATGAAAATCCTTCAGTTGTAGCAGGAAAAAAAAAACACGACCAATTTGTCCTTTTTTTGTCCCCACCGCTTGTTGCAGAATCGGCAGAGGGGGTGCCCCCCCTCCACCTTAGCTTCGTGCTTTCGGAGGCCTGACGCGGTGAATACCTCCTGCTCGGAGAGAAACAGGGGCCTGCCCTCCAGGCAGAGCTGGCAGAGGAAGCGCTGGTGAAAGCCTTTCATGTGCTCCATGAGAGCCCCTGCGAGCCAGACGTAAGCGCGCGTGACGCGTTCAGCGATGAGTGGCGCACACACATGGAATGCATCGTCCACGGAGCGGTACGTACATGGGAAGGAAATCGCCACACGGCGATGCAGTAGCCGGTGGTGGTACCCTGACGGATCCGCGGGGTGAGAGCGTTGGGGGAAAATATGAACCCCAAAACGATCATGGGGGGCGGCGACTCATTATCTCTTGAGGGAATAGAAAGAAGACACGGGGCGGGGGGAGGGGCTAGACTACTTGTGGTGGAAAAGGAGGTTTCGATCAGATCTTACGCACAAAGGCGTCAAGATCTCGGCAACACGCAGAAGGAGTACAAAACACCTCCAGAGCTACACAGGAGTGGAGAGAGGTCCGCCGAAAAGTTCGAACAAGAAAGAGAGGCGGTGCTGGAGCTAGCTTCGAGTGGAAGGTAGCCAGGAGTTAAGAACCGAGAACAGAGAGCAAAAAACTACTAAGGGGAACGATCGTGACACCACGATGGGGGCGTGTGCTCTGTACCTTTCAGGCACTATCTGTGAAACGGGATTGTACGCTCCCCTCCACTATATTCCGCGAACCCCCAATTACGGGGACCTGCGGACAGAAAACACAATTGTTCCGTTTTTCTGTTTCTCACGAGACAGACAGACAGACGCCTTTTCATTGGTCAACCTGTTGATGCGGTCAAGGTTGGCCAACACATGCGCCGTATGTATGACGCGGAGTACACGCACACACCTATGTTTGGAAACAGCTCGTGCCCACCGACGCCACACCCTTTCCCCCCTTCCCGCCCACCCGCAGCAGCACCCTTGCAGCCCGCTACGGGACAGTAGGGGTCCCTCATCCTCAGGAGGTCGTCGTAATGCCCCCGGCAAGCGTAGAAAACCATGCCGCTTTCGTCGTCGAACACCGAGTCCGGCCCGGCGAAATCTCCCCACAGGTTGAAGGTTTCGAACCGAGGGGCGTCGCCGCTGGCCGGGAGTTCCGCCACGACCTGGTGCATTTGGTTTCCGACGATAGAAAGGCGCGCATTCGTCGCTTCCTTGTCGAGATGTCTGCTGCTCTCACTCAAGAAGAGAAAGAGGAGGCGGTCATTGTGTACATGGATGAGAGCTTTTGTCATCAGTTGCACGGGTCTGCTTACTCTTACTTTCTCACCGATGACGATGGAGTAGTGCAGGATGGGATGGGACGTACGTCTGGGAAGGGCTTGCGGATGATCATGGTGCATGCAATAACCAAGGGGGGGGCGTTGGCAGCAGTGGATGAAAACAACTTCCCAATCCCTGAAGGTTGGTTCAAGCCCAAGGACAAGGGCAAGGGCAGGCAGGGGGCGGGGTCGATGGGTACGGAAGAGACCGCAGAGATGCTGTGGCAGGCTAAACGTGCCACGGGGGATTACCACGATGCAATGACAGACAAGATGTTCATGGAATGGCTTGAACGGCGCCTGGCACCGGCCTTTAAGGCCAAGTATGGCAACAAGAAGATGATTCTTGTTCTCGATAACGCATCGTACCACCACGGGTATGACGCAGAGGTGGGGGTTCCTGAAAGCAACAGTAAGGGGTACAACACTGCGCTTTTGCGCAAGTACAAGTGCAGGAAGATTACCGTGGAGCGAGAGGTGACCAGTAGCGCAGGTGTACGGAGCAAGAAGTATACCTTCCAGGTACCAGCCACTGGCACGTTTCCCCAGGCGAATTCGAAGTGCGGTAAGGGTGTTAGCGGCCCCGAGGTAGCGCTGGCAACGCGAGCGTTCTTTCAGCTCAAGCATCCCACGAAGCTCATGGAGAAAGTGGAGACGTTCATGAACGGGCGTGGTTGGCAGCTGATTTGGACCCCCCCGTACATGCCGAGTTTCCAGCCGATCGAACTGTTTTGGCAGCACGGCAAGCAGTATGTGAGCTTTAACTTTAAGACGAAACGCACGATGGCAGAGGTTTGGGCGCAGGTTCGGAAAGGGTGGTACGGAGATCCCACGTGGGAAGGGCAGAAGGGGGGTTGGAAACCGGCGGACTGTAGCAAGCTCGTTGCACACGCCGTTAAGGAGATGAACAAGTGGGTTGCGAGTGACCCTGTTCTCAGAGGTCAGATGGGCGCTCTTGAAGAGATCCCCGAGTCGTACGAAGATGATGCTCCTGGGCACAACGACATCGTACACGATGATGGCGTCGAGGCCCAGGAGCAGCTTGAGTTGTCTGCCGAATTCATGGAGTGTATGGGTGACGAGGATGCCGACGGTGATGCAGAGGTGTAGACATCAACAAAATTGCAACTGGTTTTTGTTGCGTTGGATTATTGGCGTATTGGCGTTTGCTTTCAGCACCTGTATCATGCAGGGGTCCTCTCCCCTTAGTCAACGTGGTGTTCTGATTCATTGCATGTTGCAGATTCCAAGGGAATGAGAGTTGTATTTTATGTTTTCATTCGTTCTGTGTGGTGTCTTGCAGCTCAATCGTCAACGACCAAGGTTGACGTGTTGCGGTCGATAATACATGGGATTTTTTTTACACCACCAACATTTCTTTCAGCATTTCTTTTCTCGCATGGGGATCTCAATGATGCGGTTCGTTTGAGCTGTGGGTGGTGGACATAAGCAGCCATTTGCCCAAGATACCAAACAACCTGGGCCAAATTTACCGCTGCCGCCAAGGCCAAATTTCGGCACATGTGGCGATTTCTCTTCGGAAAAAGTTTTTTTTTTCGGCGTTGACACTGCGGTTCATTTAAGCCATCGTGGGCTGACATGCATGGAAAAATGGCCGAGATATGCTAGGATTCGCGCCATATCTAGAATCTACCCCATGGGGTAAAAAATGACAAAATGAGGCGTTTCTCTGTGGCATCGCCGACATTTTTTTTTTTTTTTCTTCACCGTAATCACCTGTTCCATACGGTTCGTTTAAGCTATAGATCGACACAATTGACCTTATATTGCTCAACCAGCTGCCAAGGACCTGAATACTATGTTCCTCCGTAATATGTGCTGTTCAATAAACGCTCCCAAGCTGCATTGCCTTTCGTTTTGCTAAGGTTGATCAAGAGTTTGTTGATGTTTCAGAGGCAAACACCAAAACCTGAAAACCTGACCCCTCCCGCTCGCGGGAGACGATCGAAACTAACTGAGTACGGCTGCTAGCGCTAGTCTCACCAGCCTGTCCTGGACCGTCTTGCATTCGGGGCACGAGCGGTCCTTGAGGAGAACCCGGCTCCTCATCGCGCACGTGGAGCACCTGCCGCGCGAGCGTGCAAGTGGTCACGAGACCAGAAACACAGACAACAACTCGAGAAGTAAGGCTTGCTGCAAAGTCCCGGAGATATGGCGGACACATCCTGAGTGCACGCCTACCCGACCTTTTGGAGATCATTCCGTCTCATGCTCCCTCCCCCGCACCCCACCCCAGACGTATTTCTTCCTCGCGCATGCAGGTGCCGCGTCTCAAATCTTACCCCATCTCCGACCCCGCATCAAGTTGTCCTGTTCGCTCACCGTCCGGGGTGATTGCACTCGCCCACGGCGAAATATTCCATCTCGTTCGCGCACACAATGCAAAGAGGCCGCCCTCCCTCTTCTTCCTGATCCACCGCTCCGCTGCCGCTGCCGCCGCCGCCGCCGCCGCCGCCGCGACCCGCCCCGCGGGAACTGCTATTCGGGTTTCTGTTGCGAGCGGCGTTACCGCGGTCCCCCCTGCCCCTGCCCCCGCCCCTACCCTTCGAACCACTCCGCCCTCCCCTCTTTGACCCTCCTCTCTTGCTGGGGTTGCTGTTGCTCCCCTGCTGGTGGCCAACCAAAGTAGAGCACAAGGTCGCAGCCAAGGGTCGCTTCGGTGGAAGAGCGGGGGGGGGGGGTTATATTCCGTCATGTCGCCCACAGGGGCCGGGTCTACCTGTCTACTTGATGTACAGCAAGTTATACTCTGTAGAAATGTACACCACTCTTTTATTTGAGTTTTATTTGAAAGGGCGAATCACCTGTTGCAGCTCTGCCTGGGTGTCCTCGCCATCTGTGTGGGGAGGTGCTGTGGCGCCGTCCCCTCCTCCGTTGCGGCGGCCGGTTTTTCGGCGGCAGTCATTGTTGGCCTTCGCTCTACGGCCACCTCTGCCGCCGTTTCTTGTGTCGTTGTCATCTTCGGGGTGGCCTGACCGAGGGCGGGCGGAAGGGGCGGACGACGTTGTAGTAGTAGTAGCAGCAGCAGCAGCGGAGGGCACGAAGGTGCTTGCTGCGGCTGACAACGGTGCTGTTCCTGCAGCTCCGTTGCCTCCAGCGGGCATGATTCTTGAGCGATGTATCCCAGTCTGTCAAGCTCAGTCGCTGAGATGCCTCTTGCCACAGCAGCGTTCAGAAAGATGGATGGTTCTCGATCAGGAGCAACGTGACCACCCCTTTTGTATCTCTCTACTCTATCTCTCTTTCTCCCTCTCGCGTCGTGTATATAAAGTATGCTTCGCCGTGAGACACGAAATGATAACACAAAGCAGGGTTTGCTGGAGTCCCTAAAGCGAGGAGCGTTCCAAGGAACGACGCCTTCAGTTGCGGAGCCCCCTTTGGGGGTTAGAGATAGATCGTAGATCGGTTCTCTTGGTCCTCAAGCACCACCCACTGGCATACCAAGGGCGATATTGATTGAAGCTGAAAGGACAATGAGCCGCAAGGGAAGTAGCGCCTCTGGGGTGAGTCCGCGCGGATGTGAATCCTAGAAAGTAAGGCAAGAAAATAGAACTACTTTCAAGTTATTGACTGCAAGTCGACAGTCCCGTGGGCGTGATTCCAAACATCACACACCAAACACACAACACACCCTGATGTAGATGTAGCTCTATCAATGTGTTTACCCTTGTGCCCCTCCCGCACCACAGGAAGATAACTCTTGTTATCGGAAAGGGTTTTGAATTGCATGATACATTGTCTGCAACATTCCAATTGGCAACCCAAGATTTCCGGTCGGGCTGGGGAGGAGGTGTGGCGTACCCCAGAAAACGGCAGTAGCACCGCATACTTCAAAGCCAACCCGCCAGCCGACCGCTGTGGTCCATGTAGACATCTTCTAAATACTTGAAGTGTATTGTAGTCTAGAAGCGTCGACGTTTGTAGCCAAATTCTCGCACGGGCAGGTGTGTCGGTGACAAATGGCAGAGTCTGAGGCATCATCGACGCTGACCTGTGTTGAAACTTGAACGCGTTTGAAGCTGTTGGTACTCTCACTTCTGGATGTACATACATGTACGTAGCAGTATTGTAGTAAGAAAAGCAACGGCGAAGGAGGTATTGACGTTGCACGTTGCACACAATCTTTGATCCGCCACCCTTCAATCTTCCCGCAACGAAGTCCCGAAACGTTCCATTCAGGTGAAACTGCTGTGCCGTTGTAACATGGTAGTGCTCTTTGGAAGGCGCATGCTACTGTTGCGTGATCAAGCACGGGGTTGGACATTGTGGAGAATGGAACAAGTTGTTGATAGGATTGCCAAGACTTGTGCTCCGAGTTGCTTGCCGACACAGATGACAGCATCTGTTTGTGTAGCCGTCTTTTCGTCGTGTCGTGATCGTGCTTGACCAAGTTCGTTCGGTCTTTGAAGCCTTGAAGACGCCCTTTTGAACATTGTAAAGTTGTAAACCATCGCGACTGTCTACGCATACATGTAGACAGTCAACCGCTCGGGAACTTCCTCGGACATACGAAAAGATAGACAACACCAACACATTCACCAACACACATGTCTGGTGTATCTTCTAGCACTCAGCACAGCTAAATAGAGAGAGGTCTTCGTCGGGTATACTAACCGTCACCTGCAGGTTCTACGTACGGTACGGTCTCGCTTCTCTTGGCGAAGAGCTCCGATCCAGCGTCACACCTCTGTGATATATGCCAAAAAAAGTGCTGAACAAAAGGTTTCAGCGATCTTCCCTTCAGCCTACTCACCTTGATAGTGCCGTTACACTGCAGTCAGCCCAACATTGGTAAATATGGTGGAAACATATACCTTGCTCGAGATTCGAAGGGTATCAACGTAGTCGCTGTCAGTTGTCGACGTTCACCAACTTGATAGACGACCGGCACGACAGGGGTAGGGTGACATGCGAATTCGTGCATGAAAAAAGTGTCATGTACTGGGAAAAAAGTGTCATGTACTGGCAATACGCAGATCATGACTGGCAAACCTTCCTGGGCTCAGCGAACCGTCACCGTTACGGCGCCGTCTCGGGGATGCCATCTCATCACAAGCGAGATCGTTCGGCAGATGCCCGAGCTCAGGGAGTTCAAGGTTGGCATGGCCAACGTGTTTCTTAAGCACACTTCCGCCTCAATCACACTAAACGAGAATGTGAGACACGAGTGCTGCAGGGAGAGATATGTTTTTTTTGGGGGGGGGGGGTACTTTGAGTGAAGGCTCGGCTCTGTTGTGATGGGTAGTCAATCTTTGGCACGACCTGCTCAAAATTCCCGCAGTCTTCACCACGCCGGTCGCCCCGGTAGCCTAGTTGGTATCGTCGAAATTCCTCTAGTGGCCAGGGTCAGGGGTTCGAATCCCGGCGCAAGTGAACTTTTCTTGCAAATTGAGTTTTTCTCTCGCATCGGTTCCCTGGCCTGGGTGGAAAGCGCTACTGTAGTTCGTGTTTACACAGAGGGAAGAGGGTGCGGCACCCTTCTCGCATTACCAATCGAAGGAGCACGGCAGGAGGGGTGCGTAGGGGGCCTCAGGGAGAGGAACCCTACTGTGTGACCACGGATTGGAGTAAATGGTACAAATGCTCTGATTGGTGATTTGACGTGAAGACAAAATAAGAAAAGCCTTCCCGAGGTCTTGCCAAAACATCGATCGATGCACGGGCGTATTGTTTATCACCCCACACGTGTTTTTTCCCCGTCCAAATCTATGGTTCAACCATTAATTTATCGATTGCGTGCTCACAATTCATTTTTTCGGCATTTGTGCAGGCAGACCCTGACGTGAGGACGGACATGGAAGCAGCGCTCAACGGTGCGTGGCGGACTGTAGCACTTTCCACGCCCATTTGCACTACGAGGGGCGGTCATGGCCAAGCCGAAATTGTTGACTAAAGACAATGCTAACATCTCAAAGACAGCTTTCAAAAGAGGTTGGATACTCTTGGGCTTCCTTTCTGCATGCATGCGACGAACCGCAGCTGGGAAACGCTGGCTGTTGATAACTTGCGTCACTACCGGGACACGAGACTGGGTGGCGACGCAAGAGCAAACATCCTCTCTCTTAGTCGCGATGCCGGCCCCGAGTTCAATAGCTACGTCTGCGGAGCTTGAGTGATTCTATTCTGTATTCTGTCATATCCCTTGTCCGGGAATATATTCTGCCGTTCATGTGCCGTCCGCACCTTTTTTCCGAATATGTTTTTTCGTCCCTGTCTGTGGCAGAGATTGTTCCGGTAAAGTGGCATCGCGAGATGTTCACCCACGTTCTGGAGGGGCCGGATGATATGACGGGACACGTCAAGGTACCTGAATGGGAAAGCCCGATTACTACTTCTCACCTGTTCTTGAGTGCTAACCGAATCCGACGTTATGTATAAATGTACAAATCCGTCGGATTGTTTCTGTCGTCATAGAGCGCAGACTACATTAGTTCGGTCGCGCGAACTCTCTGGCAAGAATCGCGGACGACCATTGCTGAGGAAAAGGGCAGTTTTATCTATTTTCCTCAGCTGCAGTAGCTCGTCCCTCTGTTTTGGTAAACCCTGCGTCCAACCCAGCCCATTCTATATATGCATCCCATGATGATTCGGTCGAAACATCCTATGGTGTATCCCACGGTGATTCGGTCGAAGCGGTCGAAGCTTCGTACTATCTACGAGACTGTGTTGGTATCGCTGGCGGGCCGAAACGCACTTGGGTGCATCTTCGCTTTTGAAATCACTGCTCCTTCCCCCGGACTAATGATCTCTCTTCTCTCATTCTTTCGGGTTTTTCCCCTTTTTTCCCTTCCTACATTTCCTGCCCGCTAACCGTCTCTCAAGAGTTCTTTGGTTGGAGCGTCGATAGACATCCCCGTGACTAACGGCAAGCTCGCGCTGGGGACCTGGCAAGGCGTATATCTCTGCGAGCACAGGGACAGCGGCGGCTTCGGGGGTGGACACGCCCGGAATATTGTCGTCACGGTACAGGGCCTCACCAACGATGGCTGACGCCAAACACTCAGCGGGGTCGTGACGAACCAATCAGATCAGCATCGTTCCCATTTGGTCTCACCACAGAAAGCAGGGCCTCACCAACGATGGTTGACGCCATAACATTCAGCGGGGGCGTGACCAACCAATCGGATTGCGTTTGATGTGTAAAGCAGCATGGTTCCCGTGTAGTCTCACCACAGACAGCTGTGTTTTTATTCTTGACAGTTGTGTTTTTCCTTTTGTTGCGGAGTTCGTGTACTCGTAAGTCGGAGCTAGTTGCGGCCGGAAATCGTGCCAAATTGCACGTTGCAATGCCGCCCTCGACGCCGTCTCTATCGTTGATTTGTATTGACACGAAGCACCAAATGGCTTCTTCTGTAATTCTTGGTTCCTATGCGGAATCGGTCTGAGAAGGTTATGACATGAAAATACATGTATGCACTTCGGGGAAAATCAAATCTGTTGTGTGCCCCCGGATGGAAGCTCTTCAATTGAGAGCCAAAACCGTACACGGTGGGTAGTAATCCTCGAGCGATGACGGTGATTCCCTCGCCCATTCGGGTATTGGCGTTGAATCGCCACGTGTAGTTTTTTTCCCGTGTCTACTCGAGCACGAGGGGACACTTTCGTCGCGGCATGCTGGGTGATGAGTGGTCGTCACGGTTTTGCGGGCAGCATCACACCGCTTAGCACATCTCTTGCCGGTCTTGCTCGGCAGCAGGAAATTCCAATGTGTCTGGCCGGGGCTGTCGGTATCTAATGCGTTCTGGCAGAAATGCGATGACTTGACTGCCAGTTGTTGAGGTATTTGGAGGTAGACATGCGATCGTGGTTGACCATGGCTATTTGGCGCCGTCGGATGCTATGACGTGATGTCATGCTAGATTCGGGCTTTATGCCGAGGCATATGCCCTTCTGTTCAGTCTGTGCAGACGATCCGATGATCGTGTGTG
This sequence comes from Ectocarpus siliculosus, assembly GCA_000310025.1. Taxonomy (NCBI): domain Eukaryota; class Phaeophyceae; order Ectocarpales; family Ectocarpaceae; genus Ectocarpus; species Ectocarpus siliculosus. The sequence goes on from FN649734.1 coordinate 4,808,839, forward strand.
CTTGGGATCTTGTGAGTTGACTTGGAAAGCGTTAATCAAGAGAAAGAGAACAACGGAAAGCAACAACAACCTGCACCTGTGGTCGGACAAGAGAGTTCCACGCAGCACAAAGGCGATTGATTCGGAAGGAAGGGTTCAAATCTCGTTACACTGGCGCGGTCGGCAGGAAAGGAGTCAAATCCCATTACATAGTAGTACCAGAGAGCTGCAAGGGAGCAAAGCTCTGCAAATTGTGGCCGTGACGAAAACAAATGTCAGAACTGAAGGATCGTTCAAGCAAGTTCCATTTGTTGTTGGGGGGAATCGATTTCATTTGCCAGGTAATGCGGGAAGTGAAGGCGCACAATATTTTTAGTGTGCGTGAGTATCGCTCGCTTCACTTGTTGAATGCGGGTGTGTCTATATGTCTTCGACTGCTGGTAGCTAGACTACGCTGCTGTGACTCTCGGTGAGCCATAGACTGTGTGCTACTCGAACACCATGTAAAATGATGGAAGACTGGACACCCTGCGCGAAACGATTACATTCACCTGTTGCGCGACAGAAAGTTTGGCACTCTAGTGCCGTCGATTTGTTTTCGCTTCACTATACAAATTTCCTCTCAAAATAATTCGTCTCCCCGTCCCGATCTCATTCGGCGCCCATACGACAGCAACAAGGAAGCACCTTCGGACCTGGATGGTACCAGCTCCAAATGTTCGAGTAGCAGCATCCCCCCGAAAATCAAATGCCCTCTCATGGATCGCATCTCAAAGGACCCACGCATACGGCTAAATCCACGCTTGCTTATTGCGGCAAACGAACAGAATGTGTTCCCTCAACCCGCCATTCCCGTCGACAATTTTGCGTCTGGTACGCCGTGTGCGAAATACTGGTTCCATCTCGAACGACCTGGTCTCTCAGGACCCCAGCTCTCATCAAGTGATTCGGATAGTTGCATCTTACGGTGACGGCCTGTCTCCAACGGGAACCTTTTCTCCAAGACCAACCTAAACGCTACAAGTTGTGCAGGTTCTGTACAGTAGTTCTCCGCCTCAACCAACCCCCCTTGTCTCCAAGAGACCAACCAAGATATAAATATACAATCTAGAAGAGGATGATTGCTGTACAAGATCGCATCTCCTTGTGTCAGTCTATGAAATCTTCCGTTCCTTACTGCATTGCTTCCGTTCCTGGTAGTGGAGCTGGTTTGAGGGAAGAAAGCACTGCGCTCTTGTCGCGTTAAAAACCGAAGGCGAGCACTGCAGGAGGGGTGGGTAGGGAGCATCGGGGAGAGGGTATAGGGAGCCTCAGGGAGAGGAAGGAACCCTTTTGTGTGACCACGGATTGGAGCTCCCATGTATACTCGGCGCAAATAAATGCTTTGAACGCTGATATACAGTGACGAGAACAACAAAAAATGATCCTCTCCTGCACTCCCTGCGGCAACGTCCAGCACCATTGCACACCCCAACTAACCTGAGGCTGTTCAGTGGTGCATCTGAAGACGCCGTTCTCGATGTCCTATCTCTGTCTTGGGAAGCTGGACATATCGTCCTGCTTCTCCTACACTCCCTTCTTTCCCTTCTGCCCAAAGTATCACAGTGCTGCTGCAGTCTGCACCTCCACCATCCGACGTTACTTTCTTGGCTGCTATCTCTGCCTATCGCATGCATGTATATCCCCTCCTCCTCCAACCCGTTCCGTCCACTTCGATGCAGTCCAGACCACTCTGCCAATTGATCCACAACAAAAATAAATAACGTCAGTAAATGAAGTTATTCCGCCGTGCGATAATCGAATTTCAAATCATGTGCGCTCGTTCAGTATATACTACTGACAAAGACTGTACAGTACACGGAGAAGCGACAGAGACCGAACGAACAAGGAGCAGCAAAAAGCAGGAGAGGTCATGGAGATCAGCCCGCAATAACAAAAGGAGAATACTTTCTACACAACAAATTATGTAGTCAACAGCATCCTGGCATGTGTTTTGTAGATGAAAGAAATACACATCACGAACGATTGAGAGAGTATGAGAGATGATGAGTAGCGAGAGCGGGCCCGGGAGAATCAGATCTGAAAGCCAGAGCTCGTCTTGCGGTGGTCGTCTGCGCGCAGCATGATTTACTAGCAGTGCGGTGAGTAATAACGCCTACCTGATCCATGGCCCGATCCACGGTGTCCCATGGGTGTGCCATGGTGTGTCAAATTGTCCTACACGGTCCATGGCGCGGTCCACGTTGCGCCATGGTGTTCCATGACCTCCCGTAGCGTGCCATCACGTGCCACGGCACATGCCTGGACTGGTCTACTGGTATTCACGTGGTCCAAATATTGGTTCAAATGGTGCAGATGGCCGTAACAAACCAGAGCGATCCGTATAATCCCTGCGTGGAATCAAACTTGTCCTGGAACCTGCAGGTATGATATCTCCCTTGTGGGTAACAGGATCAACGAGAGAGTTTGGTAACTTCTATCGGCACCTTACTCCAGGGCACTATCTCGAACGGGGGTGCTCTTTCAGTGTGATCGTATTTTTTTTTCCCGTGGTCGGTCGTTACAATATGTTGCGGCGTAATCTCTGCATTGCGGCGTTGCGGCGTAATCCTGGCGTTTGGGGAATTAAAAAAAAAAAAAAACACACACACAGAAAGACTACCCATTCGAGATATACCCACAGTCGAACGGGATGTGGATTGTAGTTAATCGCTGTTATCGTCGAACATCGATCGCCCATCCACACAGCGCAGGACATCGGCATTCATTCATGTGGGTGTAGCCTACTGGAGACGAAGATTAGTCTTGGAGACAAGAAAGAAGGGCGCGTGCGTTGGAATCGGGGGCTGGTTAGCATTGTTTGTGATTGAACATCAAGGTATCGGGCATTGAGGCTGGTGTGATGGCTTGTTTGTACAGCTGCCGGCACCCGCTCTGGGGCGGAACGGGGACGTGCTCAGAACAGGATGACCTTATTGGCTACGAATGCTCGTGCGATGACGACGGATTTACCTCAATGGACTCGTTCGGGAACCCCAGCTGTGTGTTGAGGCGCGCTTTAGTGGCTGGGTATATCATAATTGCAGTATGTGGATCAAGCACGGTTGGCTTCCTGGCCTGGAATGCATTGAAGCAAAGCCACCTGCCAAGAACAGCTCAAGCCACGAGACGGGCTATGCTACGCCTACGTCTGATATGGTCTGCCAGGTGCGCCTTTGTCACGTTGGCATCGGTCGAGAATTCTTCCGTATGGTATTATTGTACCATTTTCTATTTTCGGACACAACCTTGTTGATAGAGTACATCGTCTCGTGTGTTGGTCGGGGGAGATCTCGACAGCAACAACTGCCATGAATTGGTGCTTGCATGCCCACATGAACAACGGTTGGTTGCGACTTATTTTTAAGACGTTTAGTACCTCCTCCCTCCTCCGTATCTTGACAGTATGAGTCGATGTACATGGGGTGCCTCAAACGAGCTGTGTGTGTACAGCAGTACTTGAGTGCGCCAAGATGATCAGGGCCGACACGTAGACGCAACTTATTGCCTTAAAAGAAATCTGCGGTTGGTCGGGGACGGTAGGCCTTGACACCCACATGTGCTCTACAGAACATCCCCAAGAAAGGAAAACACAATATTGACAACGGGGCATGTGTCATGAACACCGATTGGTTTCTCTGCTAACCTGCGTATAAAAACTGTTCTTGGGCGAACAGGAGGAGGAGCAATACTAAAAAAAGCAAGGCGATGCAGCAACGCCGATTCGATGTGCGTTTTAGGCGGGGAGTTGCGGTACCCTAGTTGCAATGCTGCGGACTTGACACAACGCCAATCCGAAAAATGTCGCCACCTTCCCTCACCTGTATTTTTCATGTGTGGCGCGTCCACCAACTACCGGATGATATCAACGCGTCTTAACAGGCACGGATTGCTGCGGAGATACCCTTCCAAGCTTCACGTTCCCGCACCAAGCATGCTCATTGAATGGCCAACCCCTTGCGCATATCCTCCCCTTTTGTTGCCTTGACTGGTTGAGTACGGCAGCGCCTACAGCGGAAGCGCTTCGATCATTTTCTGTGTGGCAGCAGCCGACGGCGGCCTCTACGCCAACGGATTGAAGGCGCTGTGCAGCATCACTTTTCCTCTGGTGTGCATGGCGGTGGCACATATGATCGACCTCTGGATAAACACTCTCCCGACGCAGGTGTAGTGCGGGAACATAGCAAATGTTGTTCACGACCCCCAACCACTTGCCAGGGTGAAGGAATCGGGCGACTTGAAAACCACGCATTTTCATTGTTGTTGTTGCGGATAGGATCCTTGATTAAGAACAGTTCGCGAGATATCGTGTGATGTAAGGATCGAACATGCTTGCCGGATTGAACTCTTCTCTCCACGGCCATCGATGAGTTTTATGCATACGGCCACAAGTGTTTCCCCTCGAGCGGTTGTACCTTACTTCTTCCGATCTCAAGGCTGCTGCATGTCAAGCACGATGGTGCGTGAGAAGATGGTGCAATTTTTCTTCCCGACCCTGAAATTGTCACCACAACACTCGACAACCCTTTACCCCGCCTACTCCCCGTGCCTACCGTTTTGCAGCTCGTACCTGCAGACAGCGTGGCTATCAAGGTGATCAAGCTGGCCGAGAAGAAAAATCTCTGCCTGTGGGTGGGCTGGCTGGCTATTGCTGGGCTCACGCCCTTCGGCCTCTTGACGTTCTTCGTCTTGGACGTCATCAAGGTCGTGAGGGCCGTCAACCTGGTAACAGGGGGAGCTGCGTTATGCGCGGTGGGTGACGGCTTCTCTTTTCACAAGAGCGGCCAACAGTTGTATCGGGTATCGGGTATGGGTGGGTTGGGCAACATTCGACCCAGTGTGATCAGGAGTGCTTAGCTGGACGTAACACGGACCTCGGATGAACTTTAGACCTTTCGCTGCGAAGTCTCCGTCTTTGACGATCATGTTCTGTTCGTTCCACTGTACGTTACGAGGTGACAAAGACGGCGACGCTGAAGGCATGCACTGTCGACCATAGACTACCGTTAGTGGTTTGACAGGCGTTAACTTCGATCTGAATAAACGTTTACTTCAGATTCTTAGACAAAGAATGGCCGCAAAGAAGGGGGTGCCATCGTGCTGGACGGTACGTTAGATCTACCACATCGTACTGAGAGAAGGGTGTCCTGAAGGCTTTTTCGATACCTTCTGACTTCTGTGACTTTCCCGACCTCACCCCTACGGCGCTTGATGTTGGGGTTTCTTCCAACCGAATGTTCTCACCCCAGCGTTGACCTTGCGAGAGACGTTGGTGAACGTATATGCCCTGAAAAAAAGCTCCACGTCTCCGCCGCTTTGCTTGGCGTTGCCCCATGCCACGCAGGTGATCTGCTTCAACTTTGTCGGGGTCAATCTTACCAAAATCATCAACGGGGCCAAGCGAAATGTGAGAATCCGTGTCTCAGAGACATACAAAGGAGCATCGCCCTCACCCCTCGGAGCCGGCGTAAATTAACACGGGTGCCACTTGTGACTTCCATCGTACATCTACATCTGCTCGCTCTAAGTGTAATGGTTGCGTTGGGTGCATGTGGGAAGAAAGCACAGCAGTGGTGCGGGCGCAAAATTAACGTTCTGTTCTGTCAAGCCATGGCGCTGCTTGAAGTGACTCTTTCCCAAGGATCTACGGGCTGTAAATATCGTCAGGGATTGTACGCGTATGAAATACGTCGCGGCATCTACAAATTGGCTGCAACTTATCACGGAGCACGTTGTAGACCTACCGGTTAACACCAGACGACCGCTCCAACGCTATTGCAGCGGTCATGACCAATAAAGTTCTTGTCTTCTATACAAACCTCGAGACTTGAGTAGCCATGGTGTCGAGAATCTGGATTCGGCCGCGGTTGACAAAGGGAATTTGTGTTCTCGAAGCCAAGCGCATCACAGCAATATTGCATGGTCTCATGCTGTTATTTCAGGCCGGGCCATCATCGATAGCGTTCTACGAGCAAGCGATACATACCCTGAGGATTCAAGTCTTCGCGCTCACTGTGGCCGGAGTTGTGTGGATCGTCATGGTGGTGGCCCTCGAGCCGTACCTAGGCGGTGTCGGAGCACGAACTCCAGTTATCCCGTTCACGATTATGGTGAGACCACTCACCGTGTGAAGGATAATACTCCTGCAAGATCAAGGAGTAAACGTGTAGCTTCATTCAACACCGATTTCCTAACCACACCAAGCCCAACGGCTGCAGGACACAACGATGGTCGGTCGGAAGTAGGTGCATGAATGCTTTATGATGCTCTAGAACCGTACCCGCCGCTGTCAACCCCTGCCCTCTTGTGTTCAAGCGTTCGTGGTAACACCACATGCACAAGCTGGGTAGCTGATGACGAAAATCGTCCGTTCATCGTATTGAAACACGCGCAACTTTGTAACCGCACCCTGAATGTGTGGGCAAGATGTTCTCTGAGAAAATATCGTCGAGCCATGTGCCATAATTCCTTCAGCTCGAAGCCGGAACGGCCGTACTGATAATTGCTTAAATGGCCGTACCAAGGCCTGGACCTGCCCTTGCATCAACCTAAGGCTGTTCAATTCTCATATATTATCCATTTTTGCCGCCTTGCCGCCAACCATACCAATCGATTGTTTCGCCGCCAGTTATTGGACGCTTTTGTGGGGTTTAGCTTGGCTGTTCACTTTGCCAAGATAGGCCCGACAAGCCGCCAATCGTTCAACCCACTTAATCAGCTGGGAACCCAGATGAATTCCGCGGCATCGCCGTGGGGTGGGGCAAGAGCGATACTGTCCGACGTCGGGGCCAAGGCCTCCGAGGTTATGTCAATGTTGGCGGCACCTACAGAGAAGCGCGTGGTGCCGGTGACGACCCCACCAAGAGGATCCTGTTAGTATGGAAGATGACGAAGGTCTACCTGAAGGATTGCCAGAACGTATCGGGGCGTTTTGGTAATACGGGGGTAGACTCTTTGGGGATAGAGTATGTTGTCATACAACCACCAGAGCTAGGCAAGGAGGAGGGAGATGCAGATTGAGAAGTATTGGAACAGCATTTGCAAATGTTGTCTTCGGAGTCAATGCTGGTGCCCGGCCTGGCTCATCCTCAGAAAGACGGAAGCATGGGGATATGGGGTCGCATAGAAGAAGCTATTTGCCGTTTCTCAAGCGATGCCCCTTGTGATGTACTTCTGTCCGCGATACGTCTTTGGGCTTGTCCCCGTCCTCCCTTGCTCATCCGGACCTTGTTGAATGGATCTTGAACGGTGGGAGTTGCTCCGGCTTGCTCTGTTCTGTATTACTGTTAAGTCCAATCATATCTGTCTATCTTGAATTGAATAGCTTTGTGTGACCACTTAAATGTTTTGGCTTGCTTTGATATGTACGGGAAACGAGGCACTGGATGGGCGTCTGGTAGACAACCGACACCACCAGCGCAGACGTAGCTTGTTCAATTTTACGCCAGTCGACACGAGTCGTCCGTGAGTGCGTTTTCCTTGGTAGGATAATAGAGCAAGCTCTGGTGGTGACTTGCAGACGATGCTCGAAATTTCTCGGGGCTCCGCGCTGACAGTGTCTCAAGCAACGTGCGTCCGATCGAACTGATAGTGCAGACACGCGGGGGAATTCATTTACCTTGTTGATCGGATGTTCAATTGGTTGTTGTTGGATACATACGAAGTACGGAGTAGTTAATGTCTGGTGAGGGGATGATGAAAGTACTTGAGTAGAGCTTTCACCTATGATTGGACGAGAAGCTACGCCTGTTGTTCGTACATAAAATGAACATGTTGAGATGACTCACAGAGTCTTGCTTCCAAAGAGCTCAACGAAAATTTTACCCGACGTCAAACCCCATCCTGGAAAAGGATGATCGCCTCCTAAAAGCTAGCACATCCAAACTCTGCGGCATGCAACTGACACCTTAAGAGGCCGGGGAGCAAGGTTTGACCGTGAATCTCTCTACAACTTTGGATTGTTGTGTAGCTCTTTTGTGGTGCCGTGCCATGTTGATATGGCGGATGTAAGCGGAAGTGCAGCAGTCCTTGCGCTATCATCGCACGTGCCACAGCAGCACGCCAAAATGAACCGAACTGGAGGTTGAAAAATGCGGGGAAAAAATCACGGAGGAAGGGATTATTGCGGGAACTACACCAGCAGTCGGTGCCCACCTTACAGGCGGAATTGAGTACGCCTATCACAACAACGACCGGTGCCAACCGGTGGAAACCAAACAACAAGCAATACACGAACCAATGTAGGTAATCATTCATGCTGTTGTGCACACGGTACGTCACACTTGAAGCATAACAGACAGAGTCAAACACAATAGTTATGCCAGTATCAGCACCCAAGTGAAATATATCCTCTGGACCACCAGATTAGCTCGGTTTAACAAAAAAAAGTGGAAAAGCTTGTGCCCATTGGGGCCTTTTTCACAACGTTTTTTTACTGTTTTCGCGAAGACTTCGAGCAGGACTCAAAAACAAGGTATTGCTGAGACTTCAATGGTGCACCACCTACACCTATGGTAAGCAGGGGTAGGTGGCCGTGAAATGGTCGGCCTTTTGTCCTTGGTTTTCGTGATGTTTGGGAGCACCGCGCGAAACACTCGTTTTCAAATTTCGGATAAAAATGAGCCTATTTTCGTCGATAGCAGATGGACCACACAGAAAGTAAGCTACTGTGAAGACGAGTGCACTCTCCTGACTGGCTTTCCATCATCTTATGGCCATACCAGCGCACGAGGGTCAGTTTCTCAGACTTAACATATATAGCATGGCCGCAAAGAAGGGGGTGCCCGCAAATAAGAGGGTGCCATTGTGTTGGACTGTAAGATAGATCTACCACGTCGTACTGGGAGAAGGGTGTCCTGAAGGCTTTATCGATACCTTTCGACTTCCGTGACGTTCCCTACCTCACCCCTACGGCGCTTGACGTTGGGGCTCCCTCCAACGGAATGTTTTCATCCCAGCATGTTGACCTTACCAGTTGCAATAATGTGCATGTCTCTCCCGCTTTGCTTGGTGTGTCCCATGTCACGCAGGTGTTCTGCTTCGACTTTGTGGGTTTCAACCTTACCAAAATCATCAACGAGGCCAAGCGAAATGTGAGAGTCTGAGCCTCAGAGACATGCAAGGAAAATTCCCTCCGCCGCGCAGGGCAGGCGTAAATCAACGCGGATGCCACTGTGGCTTCCACCATACATCTGCACCCTTGCTTGGAGTGTGTTGGCCGTGTTGGGTTGTTGTGGGAAGAAAGCACAGCGATGCGCGTACAATATTATGTTCTGTCTAGCCGTCGCCCTTCCTAAGTGGCTTCCTAGGGATCTACGGGTTGTCAACGTCGTCAGAGTCCTACATGCACGCATGAGGGACGTCGCGACATCGTCAACCTGGCTGCGACAAATCACGGAGCACGATGTAGACGCATCAGCTAACCGCTCCAATTCTAACGCAACGGTCATGACTCAGAAATCACGACGTTGCTCTTCTGTCTCTCTATGTGAGCTTCAAGACTTGAGTAACCATGGGGTCAAGAATCTGGATCGGTTTTCGAACAACGCGCGTGGTTGACAAAGCAAATACCTGCTGTTGTCGAAGCTAATCGCATCACAACCGTTTCCTGTTGTCATTTTGGTTTTTCAGGTTGAGCCATCAGCTAGGCCGTTCTACGAGCAAGCGGTCCGTACCCTGAGAATCGAAGCCTTCGCGCTGAGTGTAGTCGGAATGGTGTGGATCACCATGGTTGTGGCCCTCGAGCCGCGCCTAGGCGGTATCGGAGCACGTACTCCGGTTATCCCGCTCACGATTATGGTGAGAACACCCTATTGCTCCACCGTCTGAAGGACATTATGCATGCAAAGATCAAGGCGCACAGGCGTAGCTCCACCCTCCTCAACATCGTTTACCAAGTCAATCGAAGCTCAACTGGCGCAGGGTGCAGACGGCAGTCGGTTGGAACAAGGTGCGTGAAATAGAACTGTACCCGTCATTCATGCGTCTAAGATATGTGGTACCGCCATATGCATAAGCTGGTTAGCTGAAAACGGGAAAGGTCAATTCAATTCAGTATTGCACACGTAACTTCGAAAAAACCAAGGGTTTTCTCAGGAACGTTTTTTAGGGCAGACATTTTTCGGCGGGAATGCTATACAGCCATAAATTCTGAGCGGTAGGCGGTAGTGCGGTTTTTGGCGGAAATGGCTTTGGCGAAGGCGGAATAACCTACACACGGTTGTATTGTTTTCGGCTGTAAAATTACCGAGAACTGTACAATCCCTTGGCAAAACGGACCCTGAATGTTTGAACACGACGGCCCCTGAGAATTTCGCCCTCGTAGGGTCGATTTGCCCACTGTTGTGGATTTCATGGTGGTGTCAGGGAAATTGAGGGCCCATGAGCCTGCCTCCTACAATAATCGATAATAGGCGATCGAAGAACATCAGGTTGTCCGAAAACAACACGGTCCCAAAAATACTAGTATTAATGTTCATTTCAGGTTCTACTTTACTGCAACTTCGAGAAGAGCAGCTTCAGAGGGTGGGCTCCGCGCCTTCATAATATCTGAGAATTGATACATGAGCGTGCGACGGATGCAAGAGAGACTGCACCGAGGCTGTTGGGAATGCTGCTGCAGAGTCGACGACTTGAATCTGGTGATACCTAGCCTAAAGCAAAATTGAACTTTCGTTTCCTCGTCGATCTTGTGTTATAGCCCCGTATTGTGGAGGGGACGTATCTATCATGCCAGCTATTGGAAGACAGCGCAAGAATTGCGTGCGCGACGAAGATTGAAATACGGAAACACCTCGAAGGCCATGCCTAGCTGAGGCGCGTTTATGCCCATAGCACCAAAGCACACGTTCATGACATAGTCCGCCATATCACCTTCTTGACTGCCGTGGATCGTGTCCATACATCTTAACGCTTGAGTAACGTATTTGCTGCTGATCAAGTCTTTGTCCTTCACCCTGAACCAACTTGTAGTGTCCTTCACGTTTGCTGATTGTTTTTTCCTTTGCCAGCCTTCCTTGCTGGTGTCCGGTGATCATAATGGTGTGCATTGTTCTCGTTTGGGTTTCGATCTCTCCCACGCACACACTGCTATCTGATCTGCGGCTGCGAACGATTGCCAGGCCTGCCGGAAAAACAAGCCATATCTGCAATATCAAAGCGGTCCCAGAATGACAAAATTCAGTCCGCAACATGCACAGGGCTCGCAGACAAGCTGACGTGCTCTGTACGTCCGCACATTCCCACCGTAGCGATTGTTGCGAAATAGCCGACGCCCGGACTCACCTTTACCTAAATCTCCGTCTGTTTATTTATCATCTGTCCGTTTTTGCCGCCTCTCCGTCAACGATACCAATCGATGTTTCGCCAGCTGTTGGACGCTTCTGTGGGGTTTTGCTTGGCTGTTCACTTTGCCAAGGTAAACTCGCCGAAAGCCCACCAACTCTTCCATCCTGCTAGGCCGGTGGGAAACCGGACTACATCGCCGGGGGGTGGGGTAAAAGCCATGTTGTCCGACGTCGGGGCCAAGGTTTCCGGATTTTGGTCAACGTGGGCGGCACCTGGACAGAAGCGCGTGGTGCCGGTGAAGGCCCCGTCAACAGGAAACTATTAGGATGGAAGATGACGAGGGTCTACGTGAAGGATTGCCCGAAGGTCTCGGGGCTTCTGGATGTATATGGGGGTAGAGTCGTTTGTCATGCAACCACCAAAGCTACCAATAAGCCAGGAGGAGGGAGATGCGGATGGAGAAGTGTTGGAAGGGATTGGCAAATTTAGTCCCGGGAATACTAGGGGTGAAAGGCGGTGTCCGGTCGGATTCATCGTCGGAACGACGGAAGCACAGGGGTGCGGTAATACAAAGAGGCAGGGTGGCCGGGGTGACTTCAGGGTTGGGGAAGCGCTTATAGTTCAATTGTAAAGCCAATAGTTCGATAAAGCCTCCTGCGGCGACCGCTGGTCGCCCCAAGCTGCGTGTTGTTGATATTTGATCGTCCATCACCCCAGGCCCGTGTGGTGTTGAGACTCGCCCCAGACGTACGAAAGTTTGAGCAGGCTCTCCCGTAGTCATTTCCCCCCGTATTTTTCCCGGGAATATCCCCATTTTCACGTATTTACCTCACGTCCCCTGCGTCTCTGAGCTAGAGAAATCGCACAGAAGAACTACTCTGCCGTTTCTCAAGCGATCTTCCGTGTATTCTACGTCTGTCCGTTCTATGTCTTTTGGGCTTGTCCCAGTCCTCTCTTCCTCTTCTCTCTCGAGTTGATGACATGGAACCTTGTTGGATGTACAGCAGTTTCCTGAACGGTGGGGCTTGCTCCGGGTCGCTCTGTGTTTCAACTTAGACTACTGTATATACTTCGTATACAGTAATTGTCTTCCAGTCATATCGTATATTCTTGGTCATCTTCGTGACCACGAAGGTGTGTGTTTGAAATGAGGTACTGGGTACAAAAGGGATCTGGTATATACGAAGTCTACAGTAGTAAAATGAGATCACAGTGCAACACTATCCTTGCGACCGCTCACAGATGGACAGCGTTTGCCGGCACGAGCCGACTGAGAGGTTTCTAGCCTTCGAGGGATGTGGTAGATCCAGCTTTGGCGGTCATCTGCAGGCCATGCTCCCAAGTTCTCCGGCTCCGACTCGGCTTTGATAACTTGAAAACGACAAAGGGTATTGTATTCTTGTTGCTGTCGCCGCATTGTGGGACAGTGTTGTACGTCTAAAGCAGTCTACAGAGCAGGGCATCGGCTCTGTTTGTCTAGACTGTGGGTAGATGGGTAGCACTTGATGATATGATGCAACGATTCTTCACGTGTGTTGAAGCGTTTGTTCGCCACTCTCAGTCTGCTATGTACCATTGTATTTTGTAGCCAACCGCCATGTCAATCCAAGGTGAGGGCGTAGTTCACACACGGCGACCTGTGCCGATCTTGGTCACGGCCGTGATGTAAACGGAGAGGCCGCACCAAATTCAGCGTAATACGCTGAATTTGAAATATTCAGCGTGTGCCTACAATAATAGTATCATCGCACTGCTTCCATGTTTTGTGACGATCCTTACCACACCGTCGCGAGTCAACTACAGCAGGCATCACAGAAATGTCACTGCAGTACAGACACAGACCCATTTGATGCACGCCGAGCAGTCCCACTAGCAGCCGACGACAGGCGCACCTGATGGTTCATCAGTGCCATGGTCTGGGGCGGAAGATGTTTGTCGACCATCACGCCGAGATCGCGTTGCGCTGATCGTTTTTCGCACGATGGCCTGGAGGTGTAGAGTGCAGAGGGTGAGATGGTTCCGGGGGGTCGCCCGCTACAACTGAGGGGAATGCATAGGCGCTGATGCTCAAGTACGTCTTGTCCATGTCCAGGTGCTGGAGGAGGATTGGCGTCCTCGGACGGGGCGTTGGGTTGTAAAAGGACTTGGGTTCGGAGGTACATCGGTGCTATAGGTTTTACTGACGGGCACTGGTGTGGTCCTTTCGGCGGACATTTTTTTCTTGAAATTAATCTGGGTGCGGAGTGCGGAGTTCGCGGAGGTGGGCGAGAATACCTCTGCCTGTGAGACGGGTCTCCAGGTTGTTTGATAAACGTGCTGCCTGACTCCAGACAAGGGTGGGGATTCTCAGGCCACTGGAAGCTCATCCCTCAATCTCCTACTGGTACAGGTGCTCTCCTGGAGCAGTGGTGTGTAGTACGGCGTATGGAGCTGGGTGGCGGGACTGTCTATGCGGCCGCGGCAGAACAAATCCATGTCGGAAGAGGCGACAGATATATTAACTCGCAACAAATTGACATGAGACATGAGCGAGGGTCTCCAACGCAGAACCAAATACTCTGCCAAGCTGCCAAGTGAGGGGGTAAGGGGTACGGCTCGCGGAAATGACAAATGCCTCGTCGGACTGGTGCACTGACGTAGCGACAGCAGGCACAAGTCCTGCCTATCGCTGACACATGCGTATATACCGCTCATGAGGTCCTCCTGCTCCACTGTACATATAGCACATAGATACGCGTAATTATGTAGATACCCGTTCGACCAAGTTCGACGAGGAATGGGTTGACTTCTTTCCAGTGAGCGTTGAGGGGGAAACCTGCTGAAAACACTGAGAACGAGATGATGTCAGCCGGAACAACAAGTGCGTGTCCGGCGGTGAGATCGTTTGTATACATATATTTTTTATATATGACACAACGAATCCATCTCTATCATAGAAAAGAGTCAGAGACAGATTAGCAATGAATTCATAGCGTCAGAGAAAGCTACCTGTATATGTCTACGATTTCCCAGACAGCATATAGGGACATCTCCCCTGCGGGAAACAGGCTCAACAAAACAGTTTGTATTTTCAATTTCCGATTCCGATTGTCCAATTCCGATTCTGATTCTCCAGTACTAAAGTAGGATCGCAGGTTCTCCGCGGCGCAATCACTGACGTTTAATAGGTATCCAAATCAAGACAGAGGATACAGACGTATAGATCGTAAGATCGTCCATCCGAGAAGAACTCAACGCATTCATACTGTAGTGTGCCTTCGGAGAAGCCTTCCGGGGACAAGGCTTGGTCTCGGAGACAAGCCTGAGTTTGGGAGCCAAGGGGCGCGTGCGATGGAATTGGATCAGAGAAGGCTTTTGTCCGTGCATTGGTCGTGAAAGTGCTTCTGGGGTACCGTAAACTTTAGCCGTAGTCTAGAGGTTTGAGGCTGGTTTGGTTGATGACCGTCCTCGCACGTATATGCAGCGACCGACATCCTTTCCAGGGCGCAATGGGGGCGCGCGTAGGAAAATATTGTGTTATCGGCCATGAATGCTCTTGTGATGACGACGGTTTTGTCGCAGATTTGTTCGGGAGCCACAGCACAGCTGTATGTTGAGGCGCGCGTTGACCTCATCGCAATCAATCGCGCATCTCTCGCCGTTCGGTTCTTGTTGGAATTAAATGAAGAATCAAAGGCATCCGCCAAGAACAGTTCACGCCACGAGAAGGGTTGCGCAACGCTTACGTCTGATATAGTCTGCCAGGTAGGTGCGGCTTGCTCATATTGCATCGGTCGAACTCTTCCACACATGGTATTTTCGAGCAAATGGTAATGGTTCACGTCTTGGAAAGACATTTTTTTCGTCTTGTGTTCTCTTGGTTGGGATATGTCTCGTGAGTACGAAACTTCGACGTTAGCACCGTTGACGAGGGAAAGGGACGGCTGGACCCTTCTCGCGATAAAAATAAAATTCAGCACGCACCGCAGGAGGAAGGTGGGGCATGAAAATAAATACAAAGAAGAAAAAAGCCCTGGTGTTTACCCCCTCCTGTGTGACCCTGGATGGTTGTAGTTGTACGAAAAAATACACTGAAACGTGTAGTACTCTACATACGCTGAAAAGTGTAGTACACGTCTCACCACGAAAAATGGGGGGACTGTCGCCATAGTAAATAGGACGCACACACAAACAAACACACACATAACGATACACGGCTTGGAGAGAACATTTTTTTCGTCTCGTAGCTCTTGGTAGGGATAGGTCTTATGAACGACAATTGGCCATTCGTTCTTGGTTCAAATAATTAATAACAACGTTTCGTCTACCTGTTTCTGTGTAATGTAGCACCACCGCCTCCCCCTCCTCCTCCGAACCACGCTTTCGGGAGGGAACGCAATGAGCCTCGTTCATACCGTATACTTCGAAGTACTTATCATTTCGTAGTTAGGGAGTCCCGAAGCTGGGAGAGGATTGTCCCGAGTCTGTTCGCCACCTGTTGACTCCCCGATATTACTGAAAATATCGTCTTCTGCACGGATTGCGCCCGTATGTGTCAATGATGAAGAAATTTCATGAAAACAGCAAATTGGGGCCTTCCTCTCAATGGCGGTCAGCTTCGACAACAGCGATAAATCGGGTGCTTCACGATTTGCAATATACCTCAAGCAAACGAAAACGGGTAGGCGAGACATGCAAACAATGCCCATTTTACTTGCAAGGATCCCAGTCTGGTGAGGCGCTTTCGGACAAACCGGCGGATTCGGCAGTACTCCAAAACACCTTTCAGCACAATGTCCAGTTGTGAGACGATTTTCCTATGAGGTACACGAATTCGTTAGTTCTTTCACCAAACCCATGGGTGCCCTGCATGTCAAAATAGTCGAAAGGAGTTTCTCGCAACACCCTCTGCAGCCACGACGAGTTTCACTTTGACCGATTCCGCCACGTCGATAGTACCCAGGGCATTCTCGAACTCACGAGCGAAGGGGTCCGTATCAGATAGGGACACGGATGTCGGACACCCGTCACCACCACCCGCCGTGCCACCTTGATAGCTGTCGTGGCTAACCGCGACGTTCCCGGCGGTGCTTCGATTGGACGTGCTCACGCTGCGTTGGTCGGTGGATCTTGCGCGGCTTATCGCATATTTTCTTGACGCCGAGCATGCATTCATCACCACGCGATGAACATCGCGGGAAAGGCCAGCGCCGGCGGCTGCTTCGGCCACGCACTTGACCGCCTAGGAGTTTCGCACGGGGTGGAGGAGAACTTTCTCGGTTCGGATGATTCGCTCTTTACATGGTCATACGAATACCTATAACTCTCGATGACCCGCATGGTGGGTAAACACTGACTGTCATTCTGTTGGTAGACCATTAAGTCAATAGACCACGTCACCAGCCACGGAGAGAATATTTTCTCCTTGTAGAGTTGTCGCTCAGAAGTGGAAATCACCTTAACATTCCATCCCAGCACACCTTCTGACGTCGGGATATTTTTTGTCCTTGTCTCAATCTTCGAAGAACTGGTGCTCGCTTGCTACCAATACCTCAACAGATTTGTCCCGCATTATGACTTTGCCAGGTCGAATCGTTTTCTGGGTTCGAACAAGAATCAAAGCCAAGGAGACTCTGATAACTAAATAGAACAAAGGTTCAGGTTGTTTGTTCCTGCAAGGAACAAGAAACCACACAATAGAGTGCTACAAACGATTTCATAATTTCACCTCCAGGACCTTCCCTTACCGCCCTCGTCAGAGAAACCGAAAAATATGTTCGATATTTATATACTCCGCATTTATCACATGTGCAGGGTTGCCCCAGACCTGTGCACGCAAGCACGTTGAGTGTAGCACTTGGTGACGACTTGATTCTATCGTAAGAGAGCTTATAGCTTTTGCTCGAAAGGTCGTGCTGCGCCTATCTTGGCGCTCACTAAAGTGCCCAGTTCATCGGTTTAGTAGGTTCTGGTTCAAAGCTCTCACCCGAAAACGTGGGTGGAAAACGTGTTGTGCGTGGATCATACCACATATTGTCTTTTGTTTACCCCTAGAAGCCGGTACGGCCTGTACCAAAACATTTTCCTCCCATGCTCTCCAAACACATTGTCACAATCTAGCAATTGGTAACCCAACGAAGCTGGACACGAACAAAAGGACGCAGAAAATATTAATATAAACACATATGTATGCGAAACAACACTTCCTACAAACTAACACACGCGTGGGAAGGAGGACGTGTTGTGTGAAAACACACTTTCTGGCCGGGAGTGTTCGGTGTCTCTGCAATCAGAGTGGCGCCATAACAAAAGATATACTAGCTGTCGCTACAACGAGCGACAGCTGATAGGTGCAACTGTCGTCAGACGTGTGCGTCCACGGGCGGAAACAGAGTGCAAACACCACACACTTGATACTACACCTACCTGCTGTGCTGGTGTGAGATCTGTGGTTAGCTTTCACCTACCGGTTACCCCCGTCCCCGTCCACATCCCGCTTTCGTGGTCATAGATACCCCCCGCATACTAGTGCTGAACCCCCCGTTCCCTCTTATTTTGTTCGGTGTTTCTCCAACTGCCAGCGAAACAGCAGGACACAAGTCAGTTCTGGTCACCTAGCGCATCAATCGTCATGGCACCACTTCGAGCGTGTGCTCCATTGCGATATATCGGGGCGTGACAGTTGTGTTAGGTATGGGTGCTGTGTGTGGGAAGATGTTCGTGGCGGCGTGGAATCTTTTTTTTTTTTTTGGCCCGGGCAATCCGGCCGCATCGCCAGGCGAAAAAGCCAAACCGGATTTCACATCGCCACGATGCCCTCGGCACATACAACACCCATGCCCAACACAACTATCACGCTCAGAGACACCACAATGGAGCACACGCTCGAAGTGGTGCGATGGCGATCGGCGTCCTAGGTTTCGAGAACTAATGTGGTGCTGTGCTCACATTGCTGGCAGTTGCACGCGGCGGTAAAAAAACATGCCGACAAGAGCGACAGAGCAATACATAGCCTCATCACACCACAGAGAGTCCAGCGGCATCGAGCCCAGATGCTGTCGCCCGCTGTGCGTGTGTGTCGCCTGTTATGCGTACGCTGTCTGCTGTGCGTGTGTTGTCTGCTCTGTGGTGTCACCCGCAGTCGCGCAGTGCGTGTGTTCTCTGCAATTCGCTGCGTGTGCTCCGAAAAAAAAAAAAGGCCATCTGCTGACCCCTGTAGTCTAAAATCAAGTCATGTAGTCTAAAACCAAGTTGAAGCGAACAGACACACGCACGTGCAAACTTTTTTTTCCTGACTGGAGCGGTATATTTCATGCGAGATTAGAAATCTCGCTTCGCTCGAAATATATTGAAGAGAACGCACCTCGCGCAGGTGAAGGTCGTACTGGTGCAGAACGCTGGCCTTCGTCGCCTCTCTGTCCGCTTCCTGATTAGTCAGCGTACAGTAGTGCAAATACATACGTTCGAGCACAAGGTGGTCGTTGGAGCATTTGAGGGGCTTCCTACAGCGTCCGTATCGTTGACAAAGGATCGCACCCCCGACACGACACAGGAAAAACGACAGCATGAGGCGGGTGTTCTGCACGCTGAAAGGTTTCTAATCACGTTCACCAACGAGGACGGAGAAGTAAGGCCGCCCCGCGACGGTGACACCACGTTCCAAGCAGACTCTTTGTACGTAAAGCTTCAAGGCAGATGCTCTCAACGGAACCAACGCCCTACACCACCAAGAGACATGCCAGGTAACTTTGCAAACAAGCAGCTTGCGAACTCCCAAAAGCTCTCCTGAAGCAATGACGTGCGTGCAAGGACGAAAGCAAAAGGACATTGAACACATTGGACTGTACTCTTGCAGGCTGGTGATGCTCATAGCCAGTCGCACATTTGTTCACCTGGTCCAAAACACGTGAGGCAGAATCCGAAGCAAGTGGCTTCGGATCTTCGGCCGCGGCGGTGGCTATGACGCACCAAAATCCCCGTTGCGAGTGAACGACAGTCGTGGAACCTTCCGCCACCTTACTGACGTTGTCACCCGCATCGAAGTCCCCTCCCGAACGGCTGAGTGTCCTGGCACGACTGCTGCCACGAGGCGGATTTCGATACAAGTTAGCAGTATCCGGTGGTGTTCGATGGGGCTTCAGTGGTGGCACCATTTCTGTTCCTTCTTGCGGAGAGCGAGGTCCCGATGGAGGTCTGACAACCACAGTGTGGTGTTCCCACTTGAAACGCTTGGGGTCCGGAGGTTGGATGTTCGCGGCCATTTTTCGGATAACCTACGGGACGTGGAGGTAGACAAACCAGGCGGAAGAGCAGAGCGATGATTTGATCTCGGAAACAAGAATATGAACCACGAAGAGGTGTTGTTCAGGAAACTGTGTCACGGTCAGGGACATGTATACCCGGGGTGTCTCTCTGAGGTGCACGCTGCTGTCGAATGGCATGGAACCACAATACAGATAGTTTTACAAACGAAAACGTATGATCACATCCCACACGGCGTGAAAACGGTCCGATGGAATCGTTTCGAGCTTGCAATGATCGCGGCTTGCAGCCTTACCGCCTCAGCGACTGGCGTTCCTCTCGTCGTGTTTCTCTTCACTGCGATTTCCACATCCGCGGGAAAGAAAACCTGCGCATAACCGCACCCATCTGCCGGCAAGACAAACAAGGGCGTGTCATAGCATGAGCTGTGAGGTCGTCAGTTCCGCGCGTTCGGTCTGACGCTGTAAAACAACAGACCCGCGGGTCGTCTCGATGGACTAAAGCCGGGTGCGGCGTTTACCAATCAAACAGAGACCAAAGTCTAACGCTCTACCGTCAGAGAAAAATTGGAGTATCGTTTACACTTCGACGTTAGCAGGAGAACATCATCTCACAAGTCCGATCAATGCCTTCCATGATCCGTCACAAATTCTCACGCACATTTTCTAGCCAGGCGGAATACTTCGTGCCGCATGCTTCGGAAGTGCATGTTGTCGTCCGCAAGTACCACATGCACCGTCGATGCCTCTGTCCGCTTGGGTGGGGAATCGGCAGAGGTACTCGCCTCTTGCGTCGACAGTCTAGCACTATCAGTGCCACCTTCTCTCATTTCCTCCGATAGCATCGCCGGTAGCATTGCGCAAGCGGAAGAAACCGTCCCGCCAGAGGTTACCGCGGTTTTGGCTCCTGCCCTCGCCCTTGACTCCGCCCCCTTCGCTAGAGCCTCTAACTCGGCCATTGCAGCCCTTCGCCCGTCGTGCCACCATCTGGTGCCGTCCTCGCCGCCCTCTGAAGCGCCTGAAGGTTCTGGAAGGGACTCATGTGATGTTGTTTCTATCGCTCCCTGTGACTCGACGGCATATCTTCCCGTTGCTTCGTGCGTCAATGGATATGTTGTTGACTCCTTCTTCATACCTCGCTTGTCAGCGCCTGCTTGTCGGCCAAGATTGAGTTCCGCCTTTTCTCTTGACTCACCGCCTGCCCCCTGATCCTTCTTCTCCCGCTGTACGTCGCTCGCAGGGGAGAGATGGCTAGGCATTCGAGCGTTGGAGGATGGTTTGTCGTCGTTGCTGCAACGGCTGCGCTGCCGCTGCCGCCGCCGGGCGTTGTTAATGTACTCGTCGAAGCAAACGTGGCTTACCCAAATCTGAGGACCGCCATTGATGATGGGCCCACAGTCCGAACTGTTTCGTTCTACACGTGTATCGGTCGCTGTGTCAGTTGCTCCTTGTGTAGGGAACGTGTTACTGGCGGCGATGCTGCGGCAAAAAGTGGTCTTGCCGGCTGCGGGGAGTCCGCAGCAAGATACCAGCACACATCGCATGTGCAGCAGGCACAACCTATCGCACGAAGTGTTTCGAGGGCGTGGTACACACAAAACAGACGACTTGCAGATTCAGCAAGACGTGGCAACAATGCTGTCCGTGGTCGTAACGGGCAAATTGACGACTCGAAATACCACCGCCTGGCATGGATGACCAACATAGACTCAAGCGTGCACTATGTGTCGATGACAGTACTCAACCTGTGAGTGCTTGTCACAGTAGTCTACAGCGTAGGATATTCTGCCCGCCAGTTGGCGAAGTGCCCTCTCTTGAAAGCCGCATTCCCCTATTCAAGGTGGTACGTGGAACTCCCACTAGAGTTGCTGAGACCAATGTCGGTGTTTTCAGCTTACAAACCGGCGAATATTACTACGGTAGCTTTGCATATGTCTGCGCAGTATGTAGATCTCGGAGATCGCGGAGATGCTACCGTACTTGGTTTGGAAAAAAGACAGAAAAAACAGAGCCAGTTTCCATTTACCTTTTTTAGCTCAACGTCAGGGAAGGGTGGTGCACGTCCGCCAACAAACCGTGTTAATTGTCTCCCACTCACTTTCAGCGCAAGGAACACTGCCAGAGCTGAGAGGGCGCGCTGGGCAGGTTGGCTGCTGGGGGTTCCGTGTCGTTGATTGTACACGTTGCGTCCCCCCTCCCAACTACTCAGCTGTCTCCTGCGCACAGCACAACAAGCAAGCAGCGGTTGTGCCAGAGTGGGGCCTCTCTGGTCTACTTGGCCACACGCGACTGGGACTGTTACCATAAGATGGACGATATTTTGACTGAGGACGATTTCGACGACTTCGCTGCAGCTGTAGGCGAAGGAGGGGACGGCGGTAGTGAGGATGATGCAAGGGTGAGATATATTATCCGTCATGTGATGCGCTACAATACACAGCGGTCCAAGGTACAGTAGTCTCGCGTGGGTCTAGAGTACCAGGTAGCATAGCACTCTTCAACATCACGTACTTACAGGGAAGGGAGGTGCAGTTGTATTTGGCTACCGGTGTTCGGCTATTGTTTGTTCTGTTGGCACTACCATTGCTGTAAGTAACTCTTGTTCTGCTGGGTGAATGTTCTCGGTGGCGTGAACTCGGTGAAAGTCATGCGGCGCAACTACAAATCCGGTTCATGCACCACCAGGTTTCCCAACCTCACTGCAAAGACTTCAGCACATCCCTTCGAACGGGGTATCATTTGAAAGGGGAGGCTTTCTTGGATGGTATGCATACGCAACTTTCTAGAGAGTACTGCCGTGCAGTTCGGTCGTTTCACCGATCTTGATATGCATGCAATCTCGCAACAACGCGATGTAGAGTCTCGCAACTCGCAACAACGCGATGCATCCGGGATGCATACAACTACCCTTCGTACTAAGTAATTGAATCTGGGTTATTGTGCCGGGAGATCTAGGCTTTGGATCGTCAAGACTGCATCAGTGTATCGCCTGCGGTGGCATCTCCATAGGACTAGTATCCTAACCTTGTTATGCAGGGAACAGGTATCCGAGCCACATGCGAAGGATCGCATCGGACAATACATTGAAGATGATCATAACCGAACAGATGTTTCGCTCGCTCTATCTGGAAGAAGCCTCACGTAGACATCGGAGGGGGTATGTTCTGGGAAGGCACCCCCATGGCTGCGGAAGGAACCCCATCAACCTTGCTTCATGCCGGCATGCGTTTTCGGGGCAAGGGTGTCGGCACCCCGACCCTTCACCTCGCGTGTTGCAAGTCTATTTGATAGCATGCCTCCACTTCGAAATCATCTATCCGTGCGTGCTTTCGATGTTCCGCCCAAGATGTGTCCCTTTTGGACTCTCACGTACGTATTCTAACATCCTCCGTCTTTCGGCCGCGCCCCCCCCCCCTGCAACACAACGGCAACGACACCTCAAACCAGTCGGATGACTTTCTGAGTTGGCTCCTCGTGCACGCGGACAGCATCGATCCGAAGCTCGAGGACTGCGTCATCGGCAGCGACGGGTCCGAAGTTGCTGCTCCTGCTCGTGCCGCTGCAGTCGGTGGGGCTGCTGCTGGCCCTGTCGCTGACAGTGGTGCTGCGGCCGCTGACTACAGAATGTTTGCAGCAGCAGCAGCACCCGAAGTAACCGCACCCACGACCGGAACAGTGGCTGCTGCTGCTGCTGCTGTCGCAACCAGGCCGCCAGGAGGCAGTGGTAACACCAGAGATACCACGGCCTCTGGCGCTGACCGAGTCGGCAAGGAAGGGGGCGCAGGAGACCCCTCTGGTGGAGATGCTGCCTTCGGGGTAGGAGCGGTTGGGATTGACTCTGCACCAGAGGAAGGCGTGTTGCAAAGCTCGTCATTGGCGACCGTCGGGAGGATACCGTCAGACCCGGTCTTGGCGATGCAAATGGGGGCTCAGATGGCCTTGTCCGGTGAGTTGACGAGATAGGTCCACGCAGAGGACGTCGTGTTCATTGTTTTGACCAAATCGAGGGGGGGCTAAAACGGAGCCAGTTTCACGGTCCGACGCGACACAGCCCTAATCGGCATGCCAGAGCCCTCGCTTGCACCCAAAGGCCGGCACTGCACCAGCAGCAGGTCATGCGGTTTTCAGGCGAGGCGCCTGTCGCAAGGCGGTAGAGGAGAGGTCAAGAGACTCACAGGGTTTTTATGGTAGCCCCCTTTCTGAACCTGTCACCTCGACGAAACCCAACCCTACTGTAGTGTCCACCCTGGCCTTGTGGCTGATTCGAGGGCCTAGCAGTGTTTTGCCGGCGATTTCGGTGGGCGTTCGTGAAAAAAACACAAGCGGGCGACTTCAGCCAACCAGAAGGTAGCGTGTTGTTGCAACACGGTGTTGCAAACAGGCAGTCTCTGAAACCCCTAAGCACGTAGAGACATGTCAATAGCTCAACTTTTGTGTCGCCACCGCTCCCTTTCTTCGTGTGCAATGATGGCCGCGGCCCCACATGTGTGACTCTACAGGTAATCTCGGCCTTATTCCTTTCGGAGCGTCAATGGGAACCGGAGGGATTGCTGGAGCTATTAGCGGTACGCCCACGGCAGGAGCGAAACCTACGGCAGCGTCAACGCAAGCGCAACATCCTTTGATCGCCCCGCCAGCCGCGCTGCCTCCCGCGGCAGGGGCAATGGCAGCGGCAACAGCAGCTGGCCCCTCGGCGTCCGTCCCGCCTCTCGGTGGTCTTCCCGCGTGGACAGGGCTCCCGCATCCGCCTCAATGGCTGAAAAAAGAAGAACATCCCCAAGGTGTTCCCCCCTCGCACAAAACTAACAGCAGTAGCCGCGGTGTGGAGACCCCGGGGGTGACGGGAGCGGGGTCCCCGAAAGGAGCGGGGTCGGCGCGGCAGGCGGTAGGCGTGGACGCGGGGGCGTACAGCGGCGGGGAGGGGAAGAAGAGACCAAGGTAAGATCTGCGCTGCACTTTAATGAGGCGTCTGTTGCTGTGTGGACTACGTGTGTCTGGTGTTTTTTTTCCGTTTTTTTCTCGTGCTTTGCAAACACGGAAAGGCGTGCCTATCGTTGTATCGTTTTGCTTGTTGTCAGCTCGTCCCTTGTATGTATGTACAGTCGACGGTCACGCGAAGAGACGGCACCTGCGAACGGCAGATGTCTTTCAATATGTCTCTTATTGTGATTTGGTGATGGTTCTAGTTTCTATTCTGTTGGCGCCCTCGCCATCGCGTTACCTGTACTTCGACAACGTTTTGCGTGTCACTTCCAGCGCACGAAATTGGTGCGATTCCTGAAGGGGTTTCTCTCGTAGCGGTCCTTTTCTGGTTTTCCATCCCTGGCGGCACCAGCTTTCTCGCCCATGACTGTCGCGTGTTCTTAGCCACTCGCAACTCCAACCCTACCCACCGTGGGATACGAACGCTTTTTTTTTCTCCCGTGTCCTGACGACCCCAGCTCTGTTTCTTGAACTACTTTTTAACAATTTCAGAGCCGATGGTGCCGCCCAGACCGCCAAGACCGAAGAGACGAGGGCGAGAGCTCGCGACACTTCCAAAGACGGTCGGAAGCGGAAGAAGATGAGCCTCGGGGAGCTAGAGGTGCGTGCCCATCCTGGAACCGTCGTATGGTGTCTCCATCGCAAGCACGTTGTCGTGAACAGCTTGTGTTGCAGTACGTCTCGTAAACCAGCACTTGTTGTTGAAATGGCGAGCACTTCTGTACCCTCCGACCACACCGGGTAGTACAACCACAAGAGACGCCACACACCGCACACAAAACCACACCGGGTGATAATATTTTTTTGGCTCACGTCCACCCTAAGGTCGAGAAATAAGGTGACTGAAGATAACACTTACCCCACGGCATTCCCACACCGGTTGACAAAAAACATGTGATCACCGGGTATGTCATCTGGTTTGATGTGTGGTACTCCACCGCCGCATAAACGTGTTTTGGAAGACAACCGAAGATGAAGGTCGTGGGGCCCGGAAATGCTTTGTTTCATTTCATCCAACGACCTCACGTTTTCAAAGTATGGTCGCTTCCAGCGTTGGGTGGCAGCCAGATACTACCCGTGCCGCCAGTCGTGTATGGTACACCACCACAAAATACCCGTCGAAGGGTAGTCACGGGCAAGGAACTACGAAACTGGTGGGGTAACTATTGGCAAATATTTTGAGCTATTATTAGTCTCTCCAGGTGTACGCAAGTTAACTTGTTGTCGACCGCCCTGTGAAGAAAAGGACGAAGACTTTCGACACCCTAGCGAGGTTTTTGTTATACGCGTTTTTGACGGTCACGTAAGCAATAGCCATGCATCTTGACAGTTACCCCGTCTTCGGTAGATCGTGCGTGAACAATTGTTGTGTCCGCATAGTTGAAACGCAAAGGATCATGAACACCGCAGAGAGGTGCGAATCTCCAACGCTGTTGACACAAGACGTTCCACTCAGGCAACGGCCACAAATATGGGGCGGTGTGTACGATCACCGGACAGACTGTGACGCTCGGTAAAGAGGCAGAATCTCGGGATGAGATGGGGACAGTGGTGAAGAGTGAGAGGTGTTCGAGGGCACGCCCTCGCATCCCTCTCGAGTCACGGTCAACGATCCGAGGAAGCCTCGTGGAAGACGTCTTAAGGTTCCTCGTAACGTTGCACGCTTCCTCGTGGATCGGAGCGTTGGCGACATCGACATCGCTCCGAGAGAAATCTCTCCGAGGAGGATGTGGTGGTAGGATTTGTGGTAAAACACGTAGGTAGGTTGGGTTTGTAGAGTTGTGACCCCACATCAATTAAAAAGCGTTTCGTACTACCCCAATGTAGATGTGTGCAAAGTTTCAAAGGCTAACTCCATTGAACGGCGTGAAGTTTTCAGCTTTTGTGCCATGAAGTATTCCCTATCCTGATGTTGGAAGAAGGAATGAAGAAAGTGGAAGCCGAGAATGCGGAGTTATTTTCCCCCGAACAACTTGATGTTTGTAAATAAATAATCAGATCCGCGGGGCCCCCTTTTCACTGCAAAGCCTAGTTCTGCGCTAGTTCTACAAGTGCTACTACAAAATATCCTGGAAAGGATGGTTGAACTATCCCGGAGCGGAAAAAAGTAAAAAGTGGTAATCATGTATTTAGAACGGGCTTTCGGGGGTTCCACGGGTTCCACGCCTGGGACCCCGATACGCCGGTCAGGAGTGCAAGCATCGTCTCATTTGTCGTTTGCGGTTTGCAGAACTTTGTTGCACCAGGCTGTCAAAATCTGAGGACTATTCAATATTTACTTTGGTACATACAAGGCGAACCAACCGGAGACTCTCTTGTGTATTTTTTCCCATATAGATACAATCCGTCCATACCCATTCGACGACGCCAAATCGCGCAGTCGAACCACCATTTTGGGCATACTCGGTTCCACAGTTGACCGTGTTCTATTGTTGTTTATTCTGTAGGCCCCCTAGAGCATTGGAAATTGCATCGTTGCAAAACTGCGGCAGAAAGAGGTGGAAAGTGCAGGTTTGCATGCATTATTCGGTATATATCATGTTGAAGGCTTCTGATTGGCTGATACACCTTCATGCCCATTGCATTGTGGCCACAGCTCTGATTGAAACTGCGGCCACGGCGATTTGGTCCCTTGCCCATGGGGATCACTATGATACCATATGTTTTCAATTTTGTGTTCATATTTCGTCTGGCAGCTGTGGTTGAATATTATTGGGTTCTAATCCGTGAACCAGCTTGTACGGAGAGGTAGTACTCACCGCATCTTTCGCTCCTCGACCGCCACTCTGTAGATGTCTCTTGGGGCGATGTAGCCAAAGTTTTTTGACCAATGAACAGTTTTCGGCCGGAGATAAACGTCGCTATCGACGTTCCCCCGACAACTCCTGATTCCCAGCCTCCCACCCGTGCCCCTTCCCACCCGCTCGCCATTGACTGCTGCTGTTGACTTCGTAGGAGCGCGTGAAGCAAGTTTCGGAGGACAACGGCCAACTGAAACTCCACGTGAGAACGTGCACATGGTAGAGAACGGGCAACATGACCTACCTTCAGCTAACACTTTTTGTTTTTGCGAGTGACGCGACTTTTTCACGGTCCTCTTTGGTTGAGCCTGTGAAAACGAAACAACTGGTCGTTTTGATTAAAACGTGGGGGTAAATGAAGTTGCCTGGTAGAGGTCAGGATGAGTTTTGTTGTACGGGGCGCCAAGGGCACCGCTTCAACCGATGCAGAGCAGGGCACAGAGTTTCTATCGTTTTTTTTCTGTTTCTCACACGAACGCATCTCAAATTCGTCTGTGAGTTCGTGTTAAGTCAGCAATTGACAGCGCGGCAGGGGGCGAAAAAGAGATGGCACCGGCTTCATTCGCCACCGTGTTTAGTTGTCACGTATCCCCTATGCTTAATCATGCTGTCAAAACTCAGATATTTACTAGCAGACTCGTAGCAATGCGATTCCCACATTTTGTTAGGCGTAGCAATTTCTCTGGTTTGTGAACTGCCCGCTGCCGCTGCGCTCACTGCCTGGTCAATCAAAGTATGTCAGTGTGAGCGGGAACATACCATGTTCACCGAAGGGCGTCAAAAGTGTGCTTTCGGGCGTGCGAGTGCTGTTTTTCATGAACCGCGCTAGCGTGTGATCAGCTCAAATTTACCAGTATTGCCGGGAGAACAGAGAAGGCTAGACGGCGTGTTTTTGACCTGCCCCACATTGTCGATCGATTGCGCCGTATGCAGCTATCGAACGTGAACGACAAGCTCATGCTCATGGCCAGCAAGAAGAAGCTCATGGAGGCGGAGATAGCGGCCAAACTTGAGGCGCAGCGCTCTCACCCGAGCGACTCGAACCAGGCAAGCCTCGCCGAGGCCCTGTCGCGCTTCAAGGACCTCTATGCCGACTACGGCAAGCAGCGGAAGCAAGAAGTAAGTTTGTCTGGGGCGGCATGCTTGCAGTGCCCACCGCATGCCCTTAGCGTTTGTCACGGCAGAGAATACCAGCCTCGAATCAAACAAAATAGACTGTTCTCCTTTCCGTAGCGGGTTCCGATGCCTGTTCAGGCCATGTCTCGCTTCGAACCATTCGGCACCGACTACGGTAAGCAGCGGAAGAAGCTGGTGCGGGTATACACAGAGGTTGACCGTTCAAGCACACATACGCAATACGTTCAAGTCGCACCGCCGTGCTTTCCCGCTTAGCTGTCCCCTGGTTTTTCCGCTTCAGTTTCGCCACGTGAGTACCACGTGCCCTATATCCCAGGTTGTTCCTATTTTATAAGACGCGATGAAACATGTACGGCGACTTCATCGGTTTCTCCTCCCGCTCTCTGTTGTCATGACCGAAACCGTTTTTCATGTTTTTCACCACACAGGTCGAATTCCACCTGAGGCAGCTCGAGAGGCAGATCGTGCCCACAGACACAACCAAGATGAGCCTGTGGACTCTGGAGCAAGACGAGTCCTTTTACAAGGACCGGAAGCGGGGCAGCCTCAGTCTTATTCTCCGCGCGGAATTGGGGTAAGAAGCTGTTTGGGTCATCCAAACGCCCCCCCCCCCCCCCCCCCCCTCCGGCATGCGTACCCACCTTGAAATCGAAAAACGCTCAGAAAGAGATTACGCGGCCCGACTGTTGGATCCCCCTAATATAATGCCACCCCCGTCCTCTCGCGTGCCCCTCCCGAAATCGCTAACGTTCAGACGAGGTGGCGTTCCGGTGCCTGGGAGTCGTGCACCCCGTGACCCACGCGGTGGGCAACACGTTCAAGCGCGTGTTCCTGATCGCGACGTC
>FN649734.1:4845680-4864430 GCA_000310025.1 Ectocarpus siliculosus
CCCCCCCCCGGAACCACGCGTGTGTTTCTAATGTTGACAGTCGTAGAAGATAAGACAAGTCTTGCTTGTGTCCTCGTCCTTACAGGCCAAAAATTCCTGTCTTAGTCGTACTGGCCCTACCGCGAGGAAACGAGGTCCACCGTTGTTCTGGCTAGCTTCCTGTGCATAGGGGAGAAAACCTACTACCAAGGATGCAGAATACTCGTGATTCAGAAGTCTCTTTTGGTAGCATGAAGTTCTTGAGGCTGGATCTTTTTTGTCTAGGTCGCGCACTGTCAAACCAAAGGCGGGTACAGCAGTATTTTTCGTCCTTTTCAAACCGTTTCATTTTCTGTCTTGCTATCAAGAGGTGTGAAAGAGGTTGTTGCTGAGCACACCACTCGGAGCGAAGATTGTACCCTGCGTGCGGAACCAAGCCTCGCCACCACGTCTCCACGCTCGCTTTTGACGAGACTATGATGACCGCTTGTCCAAGCTAACTGTTACGTGCAGAGCCTACAGCAGGAGATGGTACAGTAGTATTGGTGGTGTATTTAAACCTGGGGGTTTCCGTGGCTTGCGGCCGTAATCCTGGCCTGTACGTCGAAGCCCGATGGGGGAAGAAGGCTCCGATAAACCTGAGGCAATCCAGTAGACAATGAAGAGACGAGACGGCCGGGCGTAGCTGGGTGAGGTAAGAGGAACCAACAGAAACTGTAACCGCAGCCTCTCGTATCTCGTTTACAGAGCGTGTCGGCAGGTGGCGAGGGGAAAAGAAAGGAGGGTGTAGTCGTTGTTTTGCCTGTAGATACTTGCCCCGAATTCCTCAAGGCGGCACGCCGTTCATGCTCCAGATGTTGCGACCTCCGGTGTTTGAGCACCCGTTGCATCTTTACTTGAAATCTCATGAGCTTTCCGATACGTGGCAACGGTAGCTCATGAGCTTTCGCACATCAAGGGCAACATACCGGCTGCCCATGTGGCGTTCGTCATACACCCATGACGAGCCACGGCTGCTTACGGGCTGCCTGTTGGACGTCCCATGAGTAGTACCGGTGGTGTACTTGTCCCCCCTTTCCATTTTCGGTACGCTTTCTTCTGTGGAGATGCCCAAGCTCGATGGCACGCGGTGCGTTGTACCTTCAACGGCAAACCGTTTGCGGCAGCTGCACTTTGTCGTACTCGCGCCTGAAAGCTGCCGCTACTCGGACACGTTCGCAGGAGAATGGATCCCCGGTGTCTCTTGTGTGCGACATCTCTACTTCCGAATTTACACCAGCGCTTCCAAGTAGCGTTGTGCGCACGAAGTACAGTCGCCTTGCATCGTATCCTGATACCTCACAACGAACAACATACCTTGTCGTACTTCTTTCGGAACGTAGCCGTGATGAACAATTCGAACGCCTGCACCCCGGGGACGCATCCCTCCAGTCCCCGGTCTGTGGTCAACCCGGCCTCTTCCTTGTCCAGTTGTTCTGACATGGTGTCCATTGCCACGTCCGCCTTATGCAAAATCAAACATGCACACGCAGACAGTGTTTATGCGAAACCGGGCTGTTGTAAGACGCGAAATGGTAGAACATAGCGAAAGGCGGACGGATGAAGCTAACACTCCGCAGACGATAGGTTGCCACCAAAACAGCAAGCAAAGAAAATTACGGGGAAAATCAATGGAATGGCACAAGGTATAATGCAGCAATATCCACGGCTTGCACGGTATAGAGTTCTCGACAGGAACGGGCATCCTAATTGGTCATCCATACGCAGGGTCACCTGACAAACACGCTTGTCCCAGGGCAAGGGGCTGAGACTGGGATGGAGATGAAAACATCATCCTGCTTGGAATGTCAGGAATATTATTCTAGGGTGAGAACCACCTCAACGAATGAATCCTACAACTTATCCACTTCAGATAGCGTTTTTTGCAACGAGGAATGATGCAACAATGCACGAGCCAGCCTTACCCTAGGGTAGGGGCTTCGGCAGTGCAGGTACCAGCCGTGGTACTTCTCGTCCAGGACCAGGACAGAAACCTTGGCCATTGTCGCTAGATCCACAAACCTTCCGTACAAGAGCGGAAGGAAGCGCAAGCGCGACGTTGGGGGTTGGTTCGGCATTGGGTCATTAGGGAGAAGACCGTGGTGGGCATGATACAAAAAATCGATACGCTCGCTTTGCCTCTTGGTTGCCTCCCTTTTTTATTACTTTTTCTCGGAAATTGGTATACTTTTAGGGGTTGTTCGCCTTTCGTGTGGTGTTTTTGTGTTGCGCTACAGCGTTCTTTCGAATGGTATATTCAAGCGCGAAAGTTGTGGTGAAGCAGAATTCTTTCAATGAGAGTTTTCTCACGGACCCCTCACTCTGCGGTAGCTTCACGGCTTGCATTGTGGAAAGGGTCAACCTTGCATGGTGGGTTTACCTCAGCTCTGGTTGCTCGAGGATGTAGCGCTCTGTGATGAGGCAAGCGACGAGCCACTGCAACCCGCAGATCAGGGACCACCAAAAGGTCACGTTCGCGAATCGTAGAGCCGGGTTGAGCTCCCCCTCCTAAGGTTATTGAACGAAAGGGTATAAGCAGGGAGGGGGAAAGAGGGAGGGTGCCTTTAGTATTTTCGCTGTGGGGGCCGCCCTGGTTTGAGGAGTCCGACTCACGAGTATCGGAGATGGAGAACTGTGTCGTTTTCCCGGTACAGAGACCATTAGGTGCTCTATTCCTGAATCTCTTTACAAGAATCATGGCGTTTTGAGCGAGTGGGCAACAATCGCCCATGCTGGGGACTGGAGAACGTGTTTCAGCACGCAGAGAACTGGCTTGCGTTGAATGTTATATTTCCCGAAGTATTGTGAGGAAGTGGATCCGGGTGTTGTTGGCAGCTTTAAGCAAGAGGGGGTGGAGGGCACTCGCAGATGCCATACCGAGCTCAGTGGCATGATTGGCCCTGAAAGTTACTCTAGTCAACGCGACGGTTGCTTGTAAGTGAAGACGTCGGGAATGAGAGTGTTTCGGGATTTTCTCGACTCTCGCTTTCTCTCTCCGTCCGAGATGGTGGGAATGACCGGAATGTTGCAAAGTCGAGGAGCAAGACAGGGCCGATCTCCGAACTTCCAACGCGCTTTGCTACGTTGCTGTATTTGCCATCCTTTCGGGTTTCCTTCGCTTGGTCTCTTCACCTGCTGCGACACAAGAAAACGTACTGTTCATCTTGCACGTGTAAAACACTGCGTACTTTCTCCTGCCACAAATCCACGGCCTAGACCAAACAGAATGGCTTAAACGCGCGCTGACAAGGGCACGCATGAGGAAAACCCTGGTTCACCTCCGTGTCCGTGAGGTCCGGTTGTGGAGTGGCGTTGTAGCGGAGCCTCCCGCCCCCCAACACGAACGCCATCCAAACCAAGGAGAAAACAGGGTTAACTCGCCGCCTCGTGCCCAGTCGATTCCACTCGTTGGCCACCTGTAAGGACGGGGCGGGGGGGGTGTACTGTATTGCACTCCCTAGGAGGGGGGCGGGGGGCCTCATTGGTTATTTGCCTCCGTCGTGTGGCCGTTAGTTGCGCATTGGTTACGACGTGGCGCGTTATTCCTACTCTTGAAAGACACGTTGCCAACACTCTGGCGATCTCGATGTTTCTGCCCTAGACTGCAACTGAAGGGGGTTTGCTTCCCCGTGTTTTCCACTTCTTTGGCACTCTTCAACGACATTGTCTCTAGTCTAACAGTCGTTCGGCCATTATGGCACTTTGCTCCAAATCCGATGACGTCATTAGTGCTCCCCTCTTTGCTCAGTTTCAAGCAATCCATGCCGGATAGGTCATCGTCGTTCTGGGTGCCACAACAACAAGTCACAGACGTACCAAGAAAAAACCGTTACTATTTTGTTGCATCCATTCTGGGAGTACTCGGTTGTCTATCCGTACCAGTAACTGTCGCCACACCGACACACCGCCGCCTTGATTTGGAGCCCCTCCGCGCCCCGCTTGCTGCCCTTTTCGCGCCCCATCCTGCCGGAAACGAACATATCACACGTTTGTTGGTGGTTTTTGCCAAGTTTACAACAACCAAGAACATTCAACAAGAAAAGAACAAGAACAAGTCAGTGATATTCCAACCTGTTACTTGTAGTGCTTTACACACACACATGATGAACGTGAAAGATACTCCAGAGAGAGACTGCCGCCCGCAATAACTATATCCCGGAATAGTAGGCACGAAAGGCCAGAGAAGATGAATCAAAGGTGTGGGTGCCCGTTCGATTGTGATGTAGGAATGGCCGTTCACGTGGTGTGATATGCGTGGATGAGTGGACATTAAGACACACGCGACCGCTGAGAGCGAGGGTGTTGTGCTACATCTAGCACCTCCAACGTATGCAATCAGCGACCACGACTTTTGTTACAACTATTACGAGATGGGAGAAACTCTGGGGTGTATATGAGATCACTCATGGTGCCTGGGTCGGTTCGAAACCGAGACCGTTATCCAGAAAGAGAACCGCATATCAATTGGTTTGACAAGGTAAAGGGAAACAAGCAAAATGCAACGGATTATGGCAACATACCTTTTCCCAGTCGATAAGGAAGACGTCGGAGGTGATCTGGCGGTAGACCAATGATCCCACACGAAGAACCTGATAACAAACAACCAATAGCATCACCGAGATGCCAATCCTGTTTTAGTTCTTCTGTGGGTTTTCGTCGACCAACACACTGTAGTAATACAAAGTATCAATACGACAGTTTGTATGACACCGGTACCGGCTCAATGGCTAGTCAACGATCAAATAGAGAAGTGACATCTCTGACGAAACGTTTGGATGAATTTTTTTCCGTCTCGGTGTCAGAAAAGCTTGTTCAGCCACACGGCCTAATCTATACCGTTGTCGGAGTGATACATCACAATACCCGAGCTGCAACTTGGAGCTGCCGCATTGGTTTCCCATGTGCAACACCAACATGACGACAACATCACGGCCTACTTTCAGGCTTGCGAACGAGGCCACCACCATATCGCCACACCTGAAACATGAACATGACGGTCACCATCAGCTCCAGAGGAAAGTACTCTCCCGTCGACCCGTACCCTTCGCGATCGGCTGGAAGCATCAGGAACACGCTTTGCTTCATGATTCACGCCGGTCAGGGGGGTATGAAGCAAAGAAAGGTGGTACGGGCAACCCAACAACAAGTGGTCAATCGGGATGATAACGACACGCCGAAGATAGTTCCCGAAGCAACTCAATGAAAAGGGGTCGTGGTTTGATCTTCCCTGCATCGAACCACCTCGCTCGGTGGAACACACCCACCCTTTTAGCGCCCTCTCTTTCTCCAGATGCATCGAATACGTCTCAATCGAAGACTGCGTCTATTTCCCGCTCGTACCATAACCAAGCACATTTTTCTCGCCAAAGGCACACCAAGAGAAAATCCACCGACCTTTGATGCTGTTCGTGTCATGCTGCTTCTGACGAAATATTTCATAGAAAACGAACTCTTGGGCGAATACCAAAAATAGACTGCTCACCTGCAGCTTGAAGAAGACGAAGAAGTAGGAGGATATCAGGAACGTGAAGGGGAAGAGGAATAGCACGAACGTGTGGCTAACCATCAGCAGCCCCTGGAACAAGAAGGGCCAGTTGACCATCTGATACATGTACCTCGGAGCCTGAGATTGTCGTGTCACAGATGGTGAACAGTCAACTTTCGAGGTTTAAGCCGAGGTTAAGGTGAGTTTTGTCCATGGTTAAATCTATGTTAAACCGAGGTAAAACCGAGGTGAAACCGAGTTCAAACTAAGGATGCCGAGGATAAGCCGAGGTTCTGCCAAGGAAGACGCGGACAAGCCGAGGATAAGCCAAGCAAGGTTACCAAGGATAAGCCGAGGTTAAGCCGAGCTTGCCGAGGATAGGCCGAGGGTGAGCCGAGGGTGCCAATGATAAGCCAAGGATAAGCCGAGATTAAGCCGAGGTTGCCGAAAATAAGTCGAGATTGCTGAGGATAAGCCGAGGATAAGTCGAGGTTAAGCCGAGGATGGATAAGCCGAGGTTGCTGAGTATAAGCCGAGGATAAGCCGAGGATGCCGAGAATAAGTCGATGAGCCGAGGTTAAGTCGAGGATGGATAAGCCGAGGAAAAGCCGGAGATAAGCCGAGCTTGCCGAGGATAAGCCGAGGATAAGCCGATCATTGCCGAATATAGCCCGACGGTAAGCCGAGGTTAAGCCAAGGCTAAGCCGAGGATAAGCCGAGGTTGCCGAGGATAAGCCGAGGATAAGTCGAGGCTAAGCCGAGGATAGATAAGCCGACGTTGCTGAGGATAAGCCGAGGATAAGACGAGGATGCCGAGAATAAGCCGATGAGCCGAGGTAAAGTCGAGGATGAATAAGCCGAGGATAAGCCGGAGACAAGGCGAGCTTGCCAAGGATAAGCCGAGGATAAACCGAGGATAAGCCAAGGCTGCCGAGGACACGCTGGAGATAAGCCGAGCGTTGCCGAGGATAGCCCGAGGATAAGCCAAGGTTAAGCCGAGGATAAGTCGAGGGTAAGCCGAGGATAAGTCGAGGGTAAGCCGAGACTGCCGAGGATAAGCCGAGGTGGCCGAGGATAAGCCGAGGTTGCTTAGGATAAGCCGAGGATGAGCCGAGGATAAGCCGAGAATAAGCCGAGGTTGCCGAGGATAAGCCGACGTTGTCGAGGATAAACCGGGGATAAACCGAGGATAAGCCGAGGATAATTTGAGCATAAGCTGAGCGTAAGCCGACGTTGCCGAAGATAAGCCGAGAATGCCGAGGATAACCCGAGGATAACCCGAGGTTGCAGAGCATAAGCCGAGGTAAAGTCGAGGTAAAGCCGAGGTAAAGCCGAAGATAAACCGAGGTTGCTGAGGTTAAGCCGAGGCGAAGCCGAGGTGAAGCCGAGGTGAAGCTGAGGCTAAACCGGGGATTAGAGGAGAATACGCCGACAATGCCAAGGATAAGCCGAGGTTGCTGAGGATAAGTCGAGGTTAAGCCGAGGTTAATCTGAGGTTGGCGAGGATAAGCCGAGGTTAAGCCGAGGATAAGTCGAGGTTGCCGAGGATACGCCGAGAGGTTAGGCCGAGGATGCCGAGGACAAGCCGACGTTAAGCCGAGGACCAACCGAGGTTGCCGAGGATAAGCCGAGGATTCGCCGAGGATAAGCTGAGGATAAGCCGAGGATAAGCTGAGAATGCCGAGGATAACCCGAGGTTGCCGAGGATAAGCCGAGGATTAGCCGAGGATACGCTGAGGATAAGCCGAAGATAAGCTGAGAATGCCGAGGATAACCCAAGGTTGCCGAGGATAAGCCGAGGATCAGCTGAGGATAAGCCGAGGATAAGCCGGTTCTTGGCTATCTGTCGTTGATTTCTATTGACTTGCGGACCCTTCGGCTCCATTTATTTCTATTTTGGTTACCATTGTTTGGGTAAGTTAGCCTGTGACCACGGGAATCGACCGCGTCAAGGGTTGGTTAGACTAGTGCGGAATAAATGAAGGTACTGGGTAGAGAGATCGGAACGGTTTTTTATGTGAAGACAACAACAACAACAACAACAACAAGCCGAGGTTGCTGAGGATAAGCCGCGGATAAGCCGAGGACAAGGCGAGGTTGCCTTCAATATGGACCCGTGGCCTGGTGCAAAGGTCGTCCGCGGTGTTCAAATTTCTGCCCCGTATCCCTCTCGTTTGTTGGGTATATGTCATCCTGCTGTATGCTGCACGGCGTCGGCATGACCCACCTCGCGGTTTAACAGAAGAATTCCAACTGGGAGGGCGAAGAGTACCGGATCCTCATGCAGTTCCCGCCAGTTGTAGAGGGGTTATTGTGATCCTTGTGCTTCTTCTTGCGAGGTATTTGTGGCGGATTCTGATACGAGTTCTTGTCACAAGTTGGTGGCGGCGAAAGGTAGTGATGGAAATACCTTCTCAACAACAGTTCCACTACTATGCTCTGCAACATCAACAGCAGAACCCCACCCACCCACCCAACTACAACCAACAACAATGCATGGATACACCACTCACCACTATCTGCGCAGGTTGTATGTAGCGGCTGACCCGCACGTGCCAATTCCTGAGTCGCCAGAGCCCAGTGAGACTTGTAAGGACAAGGACTACGGCAAAGAATGCCCGGCAGAGGTTCCAAAAGCTCTGCGTGGGGCATACATATGGGCCAAAGGGGTCTTGTGGCCTCTGGAGCTGCCAGTAGTTTACATCGCCAAAAGCCAAGAGGGTATTGTTGCCTCTCGAGCTGTTCGGTACTCTACACCGATAAAAGTCAAGGGGTGTTGTTGCCTCTCGAGCTGTTCAGTGTTTACAGCGCTAGGAGACAAAGGGGTATTGTTGCCTCTTGAGCGGTTCAATTGTTTACAACGCTTTGTTGATGCTGTGGCCCTGCCGTTGTGCTCCCTTTCCAGACAAACACACCAACCAAAGTAGCACAGGGTTCAGAGGTATTGGAAGTGACGAGGCCATCGTCTCCCGTTCTCTCCCGTTGATGCCGGTTCTTCGTGTGATGTTCGCTCCAGTTTCCCGATCCCATGGGCTTGTCTCTTATGACCACATGTACATTAGGTGTTCAGTCAACATGTGGCTGGGGACACATCGAATTACACTTGGTAGTTCGAAAACGTTATCCACAAAATACGATGCGCACGGTCGCAGCGATTCATGATTACGTATCATTCAGTTCGATTTATTTGCCAGGACAGGGAGGTTGGGCGGGAGACTCACGGCTGCAAACGATGTACCTGTGTATCCATGGTGTACTCCACGGTGAAAGTCACCGTCGGTTGCTGCAGGGAAGGTTCCGTATCCCACAGGGCCGGCTTCACTTCCGCGTAGGTAACCTTTCGGGTGTAGCGTAGGGTAATATTGAGAGAGGAGAGAAGAGGGAGGAGAGAGGGAGAGGGAGAGAGAGAGAGAGAGAGAGAGAGAGAGAGAGAGAGAGAGAGAGAGAGAGAGAGAGAGAGAGAGAGAGAGAGAGAGAGAGAGAGAGAGAGAGAGAGAGAGAGAGAGAGAGAAAGAGAGAGAGAGAGAAGAAGAGAGGTTTCACAGTCGATGGGGGGTCTTGAGGGAGAGGAACCCTCCTCTGTCGCCCCAACACTGCTAAAGTGACAAGAGGGTGAGAGCCTGGTGCAACGTGAAGACCCTATGCTATGGCCAAAGCAAGCAGTGAGAAATGAAGGCAACGACTGATTGATCCAAACACTTTGGGCCAGCATTCAAGCCCGTGTTGTTCGACCGGATTTATGCGTTTGATGGATAGGCACAAGTCATGCGCCCCTTAGACCCAGAGGACGCCGCTCGCCTCGAGGATGGGAGGGTAGATGCTTTCCGGCGCCCCGTCCCGAATCTTGAAGGTCAGTCGCATCGAGGTCGCGTACCGCAGTACCTCGGGTACAAAGCCACCCCCCCCCACTCCGCCACCGCCGCTGTTCGCTGCTTCCGCGTCGCTCCCAGAAGAGAAGGAGGAGGTCGTGCCGCTTGCGTCGGTTATCCTGCCATTGATTGTCGTGGCCGTGGTCGTTGTTGTTGTTGTTGTCGTACGTGCTGCTATTATGCAGCTTTGTTTGCTCGGTGAGAGTTAATCATCATTAATTGACAGCCGAACGTGGTGGTCAATCTATGAACGCACGGAATGCCATATTGATGTGGTTGCCCTCGAATTTCCCTCCACGGGGCATTCTTCCACAAGAAGAAACGGGAGTGAGAAAATCGCCCGCTTTGCTGCTTGTAGAGGGTTTGTCCGTGCCCGAAAACCGAAACGCACGACACAAACCGAACCTGGCCGCGCTGACGTAGCTGCAAAACAGTGTTGAAGTCATTGACGAGTCAAAGGTAGCCCCTTTACCATTACGGTGCGTCAGACATGGTGGAGC
Organism: Ectocarpus siliculosus; assembly: GCA_000310025.1. Lineage (NCBI taxonomy): Eukaryota > Phaeophyceae > Ectocarpales > Ectocarpaceae > Ectocarpus > Ectocarpus siliculosus. The sequence continues at coordinate 4,855,553 of FN649734.1, forward strand.
GGAGCAGTTATCTACCTTAAGACAGCACCAACGGAGTAACAACAACAGAAAGGATAACAGGGTGGAACAAACATTTGCCCAGATGCAGAAGTATTATCCGCCTTCTCGGTCCAGCTTACCCGGAAACGCTGTCAAAGAAGAAAAACCGCCGGGTGAAAACGTCGTCGAGTTCGTCCAACGCTCGGATGTTCAGGTTGGGTGTGCTCACGCCGTCACCGTAGTTTACATTCAACACCGCTATGGGGTGAAGCTCGCCGGTAGCCTACGGTGTTTTCGAGGGGAATGAACGCAGACAACGAGTTGTTTTGAACGGTCGTTTGGAGTACAATGTGCTGAGAAGTGGAGGGTAAGGAGTATGACAAACGGTTGAGGTTTCATTGCGGAAAAGGTGGTGCTGCTGCAAAATAGAGGTCGACCGCGTGTGGACTATCTAGAGGGATACGTTTCACACTAGAGCGGTTTGATTGTCCATGCGGTGAAACCAGCTGAAAGCATGGGCATCCGCGTAGCTCCAATTTCCTCTCAAACAAAAAAAAACTCGCCTCGTCGACGATGTACGGGTCGTAGAAGAAGGCTTCCTCTCCGAGAAGCGACTTGAGGTCGCACTCGAAGGTCTCCGTCATGCTGTGCCCAAACTTTAGGTACTTGGAGCTTCGGCTCTGACCTCCGCCTGCCGAGGTGTCTGGCGCGCCCACCCCGCAGTAGTATGGCTGTTTCACACGAGAAACACAGCAAGCAGTCGTTGTAAAAACATGACTGGTCCTCAATCAACGGCCCCATATTTCTGTTCTTGTACAATGACAGGGAAGGCACATCCCAAAAATAGGTGAGACGGAATACGACAAACTCTGCCTCGCACCGCCTCCGGAAAACGGCTGCTCGCCTAACTGCAGGACCCCCCGATCCTTGTCCCGCTATGTATGGCCCGAACCTGGGTAGACATTTCTTCCATGCCGAGCCACGTGCCGTCGAGGGAGTACTTGGCAAGGATTATCCTCATCTCGCTGGCGAACGTTAGCTGCATCTCGATGTCTGTGCCGTCTCGAACGTCCGAAGCCTCTTCGATGTAGGTCAGCCAAGGCAGGGTCACCCCCCACCCCGTCTGAGACCGAACCGCACACGACAACACGCAAAATGTCGCACGTGCCAGCACAGGACATAAGATAGCACGTCATCCCTCAGCAATAGTCGTGGGAGGGTCCAAGAACAGCTGCGCACGGTCATGCTCATTTATCTAAAAAAACTGTCAGAAGTTCTTCCTTACACGTTCCCCCCCCCTCCCATCAAGCACAAGCCAACGCCCGACACAAACAATGAGGACGGCTTAGCGCACAGCTGCTCCCCATGAGCGTCAGAACTTGGTGACAAACCGTCTCCGAAAAAACGGCGAGAAAATCTCCATGTAGAATTGCTTCCGCAACAATCATCCGAGTGCCTATTCAGCCGTCGCACCCACCTGGCCGTGGTTGTTCCCGAGGCGATTGTTCAGCACCGCGGAGAACAGCGAGCAGGCCATGGACGAAGGGTCGTGCAGCTGTAGCGCGCAGAGGTTGCCTAAGCTCTGCGTGCGTGCGTGCGTGCGTGCGTGCGTGCGGCGCGGTTCGATTTCGTGTTAAGCGTTGTTGCGGCGTGGCTTTGGCAGGACACGACAGAAAAGCAAGGCGGGGGAGTGGAAGGAGAAGCTGTTGTGTTTCTGCGCGACCGTTAGTAGCTGCAGGTTGCTGTCGGCACGTTTCAAAAATGGATCATCGTGCGTACGTCCTAGTGCACTCGTTTCAATGGAGGGGAGGGGTGGTGGTCAGCATTTGGTGTGCACTCTACTCGTCAAGATCGCCCCCCTTGTTGTTCGGCTTCAATGGCCGTCATTGAAAGTCAATTGTTCCCGCGGAGATATATCTCTCAGACACTTTGAACGTTACCGCAAGCTTTAACTCGCTTGAAGATACTGAAAAATTGCTACAATATTGGATTGCCACACTTTGGTTTTGAAACGGCCAACCTGGCAGGCCTGCAGGCCGTCTCCACCGGAGCCGGTGTAGCTGTAGCAGCTGGCGCCCGCCCAGGTGAAGAGGTGCTCCAGGGTAAGTGACGTAAGGGTCTCCGATGGGGGAAGGGTCGACTGCACCGCGGTGATGAGACTGAGGAGCAACCAGATGGAACCACATATCGAAATATTCATCGGAATGCGGGTTCACAATTTGGTCGAACTGGGATACACTCATGAAGGTGCCCGTTCGGGTGGATTAAATTAAACGTATGGTGGCAATGCTCTTATGCCGACCGACGCGATCATGCTTACGAGACAAGCATGGGAAAAACAAGCAGATTCCACGCAACACAAAGTGTGTCATCAGCAAATGGACCGGGAGGTAGGCAACTTTGTCAATTCTTGATGGAATGCGCCACTGTTGTAGCGCCGCTACAAGGGCGCGTCAGTATTGAGGGGGCTCGGAATTCCCAATGACAGACTGCTCAACTTTACCCTTTCGGCGACGCTTGAACAAAGCGACGTTATCAAAACGAGGAGGGAAACCAATAAAGGTAGGAGCCCTCCGTCTACTAACTCGCCTATTTGTTGCGGTGTCTCATGTGTTGATGAAGAATTATATACTACCTCATCCTTATTGGTTTTCTTCCCACCGACGGTGGGCGCTGATACGTCTTTTAAATCCTTATCCAGGTCACGCCCCCTAGGGGCGTACGATGGTGTTTCTCAAGATTGAATCATATTAGGCCATGTAGAGTCAAAACGAAACATTGGTGTGCGTTATCCTCGGGTTCGCTATACGCAAAGCGTGCGCCGTCTCGGTCCCAAACGGTGGCGGACGCCTAACCCCATAGCCCACCTGCCCGCGATAAGCAAGCACAGTTAAGTTCCGACAAGTCGCTGCAAGTGTGGAAACCATTGAAACTGCATTGAACGAGATGAAAGCGTGGTGTCTTATGGAAATGTTCTCCTTGGAGTACTGCTGTGACAGTTTTCCCTTCACCTTCGGTAGGTCACGGTAGACGCGCTCGAGCCCCTCCACGCCGCGATGGCGGTGACGTGGGACGTCACGACGCACCGAAGCGGTCCCAGTGCCGATGCTCCCACGATTGTGTACCTTCGCGAACGAAGCGCCGCAGGTGGTGGGTTAAGCTCTTTGGGACGGGCTCGCCGTAAAGAGCTTTCCAACGGTCAGCCGGTGCCTGGTTGTGCCACCTAGTGCTTCTCAATTCTTGGGATAAGTACGTCAGGTACAGTAGTGGTAACCATATGCAACGGTGGTAAGTCCGCAAGCGGGTTTGCCCCTTCAGCACCATCATTTCCTTCAACACTTCCGAGTCGGATAAGCCGAAAGTGTGACAATCGCCTAACGCCTCATCGAAACACCTGGCCGCAATTGCTACCCCCTCGCCTTGGTCAAGCCATTCTTAGCGTCCCTGCCGCCAAGCTCGGAGTAAACGGTGCCCTGATATTCGGGAAACTCACCCATCATTGCAAGAGCATTGGCCGTCTAACCCGAAGGACATATTGTCGTCGGGGCAGGCTTGGCACGACAAGGGATCGGCGGCGTAGGACACCCCCGCTTCTGTCGATGCTTCTTCGAAGACGAAAGTCCCTGCTGCGCACGACTGACAGGCCTTCTCGGTCATGTAGTCGCCGCCCTGGTAAGTCTCCAGGAGAACCTCGGTGAAACCGTCGGTGTCTGCGGCAAGGGGGTTGCGTCATCGGCTGATATCGAAATCAACTTCGTACTGTAATCATTTCGAGTGGTTGGGAAAGCGACTTCCACGGTGCTCACCAGGTGATTGGCTACGCTTGTAGCAATAAAATTAGAGTAGACCGACCAACATAGATAGACGCATTTCCTATCACCTTAGACTACAACGCTAGCAATATTCGAGGACCGACATGTGGACATGGCTCGACGCGAAACTATATGCTATGGAATGTGTCCGTCATGGCACGGCTTTGGTGCCCTCACCATCGAGGCAGGCGCACTCGGTCCCTCCGTCCTCAAGCCCGGCGGTGCTCGATCCACAGGCCACGCATGCAGAGGCGTCGGAAAGCGCCGCTTGAGAGGATTCCGTGCATGAGGTGCACACAAAGCCTGCCGCACAAACAAGTTGACAGACACTTTTGACGCCACCCCTTACAAAGCTACAAGGGCTATGATGAGCCGAGGATGGGCTCGTCCGCAACGGTTTCGCATGCCTTTGGTATGAGGTAGCAGAGATGGTCTGATTTGCTTGATGGGGAGGTTGAGGTGACAGAAGGGCTATCGCCTAACGTAATACCGCCCTATTCCATCAGCCCGTCTCCTCGAGGATTAATGAACGCGGAATGTCGGCGCTTTTTCTTTCAAACGTGTATTCCCCATCCTCACGCGAACACGGCTGTAAACATTATCTACATGACATATGTACATGTAGTCTGATACGAGCAAGAAATTCTACACTTGAGGACAGCTAGCAACGCCAGCTGTGACCACAAGCTCCTTGGTTCGAAAACGGTCGCCTTACCGGAGCAGGCTCCTGACTGCAGAGCACCGGTAGAGCACGTGGATGTCTCGATGATGAACCCATCGGCGCACGTGCAGGCAACGGCATTGCCGTACACGTCCAGGCTAGACACATCGGGCACCTTGTTGCCATTGTTTCCAGTCCCATCGCTGCGCCATTTCGGAAATTATCACCCAGTTACGTACGCATTGTAGCAGGAGTTGATGGCAGCGCAGATTGGGGACGGGTAGATCAACTTGGGTAGGTCGCTGTAACGATATTATGGTTGTCGAGCTGTCTACTACAGACCTCGACCTTGTATCGCAGCGCATCTGCCACGGGTGAGTTTGCGCAATCCAACCGCCACTCGCCACTCACACTACGGGTTGTGTTCACAAAGATACAGCCGATCCGTCCTGCAAGATCGGAACGGAGACTTCCAAAATCTCTATATAGTCTACAGGAGAGCGAGCTACACCCGCCACTATCGGGCCTCGCCTCCCAAAATCCCCTTCATCTTGAGAGTAGGCATACAATCCACCTGACGAAGGACGTTCGAAGACGGCTGCTTCGATGCACACCTGTCATCGTCACAACGGACGCACTCCAAGCTGCTGATATCCAGATACTCGAGGTCCGTTAGCGAGCACGACACGGTTGATCCCACCTCTATCCCGCGTACAATCCCAGGGACTGCTGCCAAGACAGCGAGCAGGAGAAGAAACATTGTCTGGCATCCTCGCCCACTCGCCTTCATGCTGACAAGCACACACCGAGAGAGTTATCTCCTCATTTGAACCTCTGTCTCCCGCGGCCGCTGCCGCTGGGGAAAGAAAGCAGGTGCGAACCTTTTTGCACACCCTCCCGAAACATACAAATTCCGCGTCGCCCCCTCTCCCTTGCCTGCCTCTTGGGTACTGACTGCTGTGTGTTCGCGCTGTTCCTCAGTACTCGTCCACAGCTGAACGCCCACGGTTTCGGCAGATAATGGCGGAAGAGCAGGATGGTGCGTCGAGCAAGGGATGGGGCTGGTTACGGCAGGTAAAGATTCCCCCAAAACGCCTGCGACTGGGCACTAATTGTAGTCTAGAGGAGAAACCTTTTTGGTGACGATAGAACAACTCGCTCGGTGAGCATCACCGACCGACTTGTGGGCTTCATGATAGGGGCAAGCCGTGCTTTCCTCCGGCCTTCTCTAGTGAGGAATTTTTTGTTGCATTGTTGGTCTCGCAACGGTATCGACAGCACGAGCCTGGTATCTACGACTGCCCTATCTCTCTTGAAGTGCACGTAAAATTTGTTCGGAGTTTGACCGCAATTCCGCGGAGCCCCATAATCAACCCGCACGCACACCAGACCAACGTAGCTTCTAGCTAACCCTTCATCTCAAGGCCTCACCCGGTAGTAGACTCCTCGAGGGCGATTCATGCGGATAATTTCTCGCCACGCAAATGGGTCACGAAGGCCGGTCCAGCACTCACCAACCAAAAAATTGGTACTGTACTTCGAAAATGCGAACGTAGTACATTTGCCCAGAACGTACACCACCGTACTTCTGGCGCCCCCATACCGCTTCATGATGTGTGTTGAACTACAACTGACAAGGGGGGAGGGACTTCGAGCACGTACACACGTACCTAGCGCTCGCTCCATGGCTTTGTCTCGGCACGTAGCCTTACACGGCGGTTAAAGCGCAACGGAGGCTGCGGAGCAACTCAATTGTGGAACAAACACACGGTTTGCTATCGCGAAAGCCGCTCAGCATTTGACACTAATAATGAAAGGGGCAGTTGCCAACGGCATGCATACAAATAAGGACAGACGCCATTGCCTCGCGCCTAAACCTTGTCTTGGTCGCTAGTGGACAGGGCACCAAGAAAAGGTTAGGTCAGCACGTATGCACACGTCGCTTTGATATATCCTCCTATATTAGGTGGGTTGGTTCCAAAGACGGCGCGCGCGAAAGGCTTAGGCTTACGTGAGGGGGGCCGTTCGGGTCTTGCCGGGAATTGGGTCTCTGAATCTAACGCAACTAACGACTGGCCTCGGGCAAGATCGCTCCCTGTGGAAAAATATGGCGCTTTTTTTCATGTTTTATCAGGACAGCGGCGTATGTATCCTGAAATCACAAACCCGGGAGGCTGTTCGTTCCGCCCTGTATTCTTCGTCGTCACTATCCAAAATTCCGCCACGTTTTTTTATAACCCCAAGATGTGCCTCAAGCCTGCACCTTTGTCACGGCCAATGTAAGCTCTTTCGAAAGCTCTTGGAATCAGCTTAAGTATGTTCCGTGAATCGATGGTGTTCCCGAGATATTTATTTGTGTGTACGGGACCCATACTCCACTGTGCGCCTGTACGCTCAGGTTCAGAGCACGACGCAGCAGTTGGGGCAGATCTGCACGGAGGGAGTCGGAGAGGCGAAGAGGAGGCTGGAAGAGAACCGCCCCGGCATCGACCAGTTCGTGAAGAACATCGGAGACAACATGCAGCAGGGCGTCAAGAAAGTGCAAGAGGTGCGACCTCTCACGAAAGTGCTGGGGTTTTTTTTCTGTCATGATAAAACGTTGTTGGTCGATGCGTAGTGGACAAGGGGGAGTGGGGCACAAAAGAAAACGTCAACGTCGCTCTTTTTTGTGCAAGTAGGCATGCACACATCACCTTTGTAGGGTTGGTTTCAACACTGTGCTTGCGAAAGCTGGTCAGTAGGTGTGGAACGACGCTCCCCCCTTTTCCTCTGTCTCAGAAACAGTGGTAGCTGAGTCACGCGTTCATCAGCTACTTGAGCTACCGTGTAAAGTATCTCCGCTTTGTTAGAAATTGCTGGCGCTGTTCGTTTTTCTGCGTCTGGCGGTTCAAACATGAATTTTGTGTTTCGTCTAACCGGATTCTCGTTTTTCCCTTGTCGATGGCGGTCGGCTTTTGCCCCCCCCCTTCTGTCCCGTCTGTGTGTGTGTGTGTGTGTGTTTGTTTGTGTGTTTAATCGTCTGGGGCGGGTAGCAGCAACCGGGGCTTGACCAGTTAGTGCGAAACATCGGTGACAATGTCCAAAAGGGGGTGAAAAACATTCAAGAGGTGGGTCGGTCGAAGGGTGGGTTCCTTCCCCGGGTGGATGGGTGGGGTCCTTTCCCCCCCGTTTTGCGAAACGAAAGCACTTGCCTGTTTTCGGTGTTGTTCTTCAGTTTTTTTGTTGTGTCTTGTTTGGTGAGTTACGCATGGATCTATCTACCTATTGGGTAGAGGGTGCCCGATTTTGGTCAGACGATATCTTGTATTTGTTGGTCTCGCTAGTACTTTGTTGGTTGGTCTAGGAGTTTCGATACCCGTTCTGTTTCCACCGGTGGAAGTGTGGTGGAGTGTGGCGATTGTTGTTAGTTTCTCGTTCGAGACTCGCAGCCGTCATCCTCAATTTCATTTGGCAAAAGAGGGAAAACATAACGGTACGTTTTCAATTGCACTCAGGCACCCACGCAACAATATTTGCACTACACGTACAAGGCCGGGTATGGCGGAGCTACGATTTATTTCCGGTTCCCTTGTTCTTTGCTTCTTCGTGGTTGATCGTTACTGCGTCAATGTATCCTTGCTTTTCATCTCCCGTTTTTTTTCAGAAAGCTAACATAACCTCACAGAAAGACTACCCGTTCGAGATTTTTTTTTGTTCGTAGTTTCCGTTGCTGCGTCAGTGTATCCTTGTTTTCCATCTCCCGTTTTTTTTTGTTCGTGGTTTCCGTTACTGCGTCAATGTATCCTTGCATTTCATCTCCCTTTTTTTTTTTCGCGTCCGCCTTCCTCTTGTACCCGCCGCACAGAACCTCGTTCGAGACCCTTGGTCCTCCCCTCCCACCGCCGCCGAGCTGGCGTCCCTAGACCTCGTCTACGTCAACGACCGCGTCATCGCCATGGGCTTTCCGGTAGACAAGCGACCCCCCTCCGCCGCGCCCGGTGTGGAAGGTCCATCTCCTCCTCCCCGAGCGAGTGCAACGACGAGGGCGGGAAACGACATCGATCTCGTGGCGGCGCTGTTGAGGAGCCGCCACGCGGGGCACTACATGGTCTGGAACGTGTCGGAAGAGGGCTACGATTACTCGTTGTTCCAGGACCAGGTTAGTGTTACATAAGCCTCCTTTTTTTTTTTTGCTTGGTTGTGTTTTTGTAAGGAACTGGTTTCTCGCTGTGTAGTCTTGTTGTTTTGAAGGTGCCTTGTTTTTGTTTCTCTCTCGGATTTATCTGTGCTTTTCGAAACAAACAGTTGAGTCGTGGGCAAGGTACGGCCGCTTGTTTCCCATCTTCTCTCGGAGTTACCCTTTCAAAATGTGCAACTCCCTTTAGCCGGATATACCACGTCAGCATCCCCCCCCCCCCCCCCCCCTGGTATAACGTCCTGAATTTCG
>FN649734.1:4864530-4903797 GCA_000310025.1 Ectocarpus siliculosus
GGGGGGGGGGAACGGAGGGGGGGGGGAAAGAACTTCGTTTTTGGGGGGGGCTTGTGGGGGACCCCCCCCGGGGGCCCCTACAGGTTTGGGAAGGTTTGGGAAGGGGGTTAGGTTTATTTGTTTTTCCAGGCCCGGGTTAGTGTAACAAAACCCCCTTTTTTTTTTTTGGCTGGGTGGGGTTTTTGAAAGGAACGGTTTTCTCGCTGGGTGTTTTTGTTTTTTGAAGGGGCGCCTTGTTTTTGTTTTTTTTTGGGATTTTTTTGGGTTTTTGAAAAAAAACAGTGGATTGGGGGGCAGGGTAGGGCCGTTTTTTTCCCTTTTTTTTTGGGAGTTACCCTTTAAAAAATGGGCAACTCCCTTTACCGGGATATACCATTTCAGCTTCCCCCCCCCCCCCCCCCTCCTCATCGAAGGTGTTGGAGTTTCGATTCCCGGGACACCCCGCCCCCCCCCTGGGGATGCTCTTCAAGATGTGCACCTCTATTGAGAGCTGGCTCTTGGCGGACCCTAAGAACGTGGCTGCGGTGCACTGCCTCACGGGCCGCGGGCGGACCAGCACGGTCCTGGCGTGCTACTTGGCTTGGGTCGGTGAGGAAAGGAAGAGGGGGCGTACTCTAGTGCGTTGCATGCCTTGGTTGCTAGACGATTGACCACGCGTCCTTGAGAGGACGGAGTATTGTCCCGCGAGACCGATCACCCATGGCCACTCGTTCCTTAAGGGGCGGGGGTAAAGAGTCATACACACACAGAGTTGATTATTGCTTGGAAGGAGTGCTGCTGTATACGGTGATGTTTTCTCTCGAACGTTTTTCGTGCAAGGATGACGTGTTTGCAAACTTTTCCTTGACGTCTTTTTGCATCCCGTTCCACATTTGTGTGCATACCCGTTTGTTCTGTTTCTTGTCGCCCGGCCGGCCACGGGTATTGGAGAAGAGTTGTGTTGGAAGTCGTCCCAGGAGTCTCGACTAAACCCCGCTGGGCTTTTGAGTCAGTCTAAGCCTACCTCTACCTACATTTATGTCGCGCCACGATGCTCCTCTTGCGGCGCGGCTTTTGGCAAGAGCCTGTTTTCAGTCAGGTGTTGCCTCGTTGTGTCGGCGCGACTCTTTTGTCTCACTTCTGTCCTTGCAGGCGAGGTTTCCGCACCGTCGGAGGCGTTGGAGCACGTCGCCTCTTGCAAGGGCGTTGCGATGGAACGGCTCACGATCCCCAGCCAGCGCCGCTACCTCTCTTACTTCTCCAGCGTCATGGAGGGGGTCAGGTGCGCAGAAATGTGATCATAGCGCTGTCGATGCGTTTGTTGCTCACGTGTTAGGTTGCGGAATGTTTCACACACCCGGGAGGATATGGCCGGGGCGTGTTTGGGTGGGGTGGGGTAGCGAGCGTTAGTCGCATCCCTGCCCCCCCCACGGCTCTGCCGAATGCGACAATGACTCCCGCCTTGTGCTCGCGTGTCGGCGGCTCCATCGCTCGTCATTTCGAGGGCGCAACTGCCCCGCGGACTGGTCGTTTACAAAATGTTAATATTGTTTGCGAAACGTGCCGTCTTGGAGTGCATAATGCCCCGCCTGTTTTCTGAGGAATCATTCGTTTATTATAATGCGAGTATCATACTCTTATGCGAAACGTGTGCCTTGTTCGAGTGCAAAATGCCCCACCTGTTAATTCCTTAATGATCCGTTCATCAATGCAAATACAAAATGCGAAAACGTGCAGTCTTTTTTTTTTTTTGCTGTCCCAGGCCGCGCTCCGAGCCGTTGCTCCTGCGGCGCGTGATTATGAACACCATCCCTACTTTCGGGACGAAAAACGGAGGCGTTATCGGGCCGGGGAAGGGGGCGGCGGCGAAGGCGGAAGAGGAGGCGGTGGCGGCGGGCGGGGAGGGGGAGGACGGGGCGCTTGGGTGCTGCCCGTACATCCAGGTGTTCAAGGGAGGGGCGCTCATCTTCACGGCCACGTACCGGTGAGGAGGCTTGGCACCGCTGGAAAGCGGCAGAGATAGACGGGGAGTCACATGCGAACAGCCAGACGAGCAGACAGAGACAGACGGGCAGGCAGACAAGAGACAAACAGACAGACAGGCAGACAGACAGACAGACAGACAGACAAGACAGAGACAAAGACAGAGACAAGACAGACGAAAGGCAGACAGGTAGAGAAAAGATAGCCAGAAACAGAGAATAAGGGGTGTTTGTGTTCCCCCCCGCCACCCCGGGAAATGTCAGCCCTGCGTCTAGTAACTTCCGCAGGTTTTATTTACGCACACATGTTAGATAAAAATGTATGCAATCGGTGGAAGTTCGAGGGTCACGGCCAGGTCTACCGAACCCCGCCTCTCTATATTATAGAGATTATTTGCTTCTTATATGGCTCTCCGCCTCCGCGTCGTCAACTATGTAAGTGTGCCATATCTTACGCTGTACTACCGCGGCTTGTTTAAACACTGGCAGCCCCTCCGAGGGCCTGGCGAATACTAGCAGCGGGGCCCCCGGCGCGGCGGGAGACGGGGAAGACGCGTCGGCCGGGGAGGGGGAACGGCTCCCGTGGGCGTACACGAGCGACGACAGCATCTCGTTTCCGGTGGACTGTGTGTTGCAAGGAGATCTGCTGGTGAGCGGTCCCGGTATATCGCGGCGCAGTGACTGACGAAAATCATGACGTCATACCGGGACCCGCGCTGTTGGGAAAGCTCCATGAGTAGTACGTTTGTAACAGTTTGCTGTGTCAAGGAGTTTTTTTCGCGATGTATACTCGAGTATATCGGGAACCGCGCTATTCGGGACCGCGATATACGGGACCAATCAAGAAGGTAAAGGGTTCAATTACTGAGACCGGCACCAGACCGCCGCCGATGTTCGACACGGCGATCGTTTTTGGCGGCACCCGGTACGCACACCGGCAGAGGCGTTCGTTGCCCGATGCGTTTTTTTTCGTACTCCCGAATCCCACGCCTGCTGGTGGATTGTTGTTATTGTTCTTCGCCCAAGCCAACCTTTACTGCTTTTGGTTGTTTGGTTGGTGTCATCTACTTCGAAGTAGTGATATTTCTGCCGATGCTTTCTCTGCGCGCGCGCGGGGGGGAGGGGTGACCGCCTCTTTGGTGGGGTTATTTAGCCTCACTGTGCCCCCCCCCCCCCCCCCTTTTTTTTTCCGCCTTTTTTTTCCGCACGGCAATTTCTTGTTTCTCGCTCACCACGTGTACGTGTGTGTTTCGGGCGCGTGCCGTATGCCCTCGCTCAGGTCCGCTGTCGTCACGTAAGCCCCACCGGCCGACGGGTTTCGATGTTTAGGGCGGCGTTTCACACGGGGTACGTGCCCTGCGGGGTGCTGAGACTCACCAAGCAGCAGCTCGACGGGGCCTGCGCCGATGACCGATTTCACCAGGTGAAATACACATGGTTTCGGTTGTCGTTATTTATCGAAGTCATGCTCGTTTTCTTTTTTCTCCCGTCGATGGCTGATTTCACCAGGTGAAATGCATGTGGGTTTGGTTGTCTTTTTTTATCGAAGTCATACGCGTTGTTTTTTTTCTCCCGTCGATGGCTGATTTCACCAGGTGATGGGCATGATTTTGAGTGTTTTTTATAGTTGAGTCATGCCCTTTTTTTGTCTTCTCCGTCGATGACCGATTTCACCAGGTGAAATGCACATGGTTTTGGGTGTCTTTTTGTATCGAAATATGCCCTTATTTTGTTTTTGTTCTCCGTCGCTCGAAGTAAGGGTCGACGTAATCCACGGCCGTAGCTTTCTCTCCTGAAGTATGAAGGAGGTACGAGCCGTGGTGGCGGTGGTGCAAGTCTCTTGTGCGGGGCTTTTCCTTCACTGCCAACTCGAGGGGAACAGCACGCGTTCATTTGTTTGTTGGTTTCCAAGAGGAATGTGTGTAACCGTTGGCTCTGCACGAAAGACCAAACGCGTTTTCCGGGAACTCTTGTCTATTTATAGAGATTTTGTATTGGTTGGATTCCCGCACACGGAAGAACTATTTCGACTCATTCCTTCCGATCACCGCTCCATGTTGGCGATATATTTTGTGGGGAAGTAATAGGGTAGCCTTGAGTGGTACTGTATGGTAGTACCTGCTCCGTGAAGGGGGCTGAAGCGTGGAAGCCTTGGCTTGCCTACGAGAACGGCAACCCGTGAGCAGAGTACAGCAGTATTTGACTCATCGATCGCTTCAACGATAGCTGTCGCCGTGCCATGGACAAGCTTCCTCTGACGCAACCGTAGTAACAGCAGTGGTGGCGCATCGGTCCCTCCAATGATAGCTGTATAACGGTGCCTTGAAAACTCCTCCAACGATAGCCCTGTAACCGTGCCTTGGAAAATCCTCCACTTGACATGCCGCAACGGGTGGCGACTCTGGCAGGACTTCTTCCTGGACCTCATTTTCGCCCCTGTAGAGGCCACGCCAAGTTCCTCCGCTTCGAAAGCCGAAACGAAACCGGAACCCGAGGGTGACACCGTCGACGCGTTGGAACCGACACCGGAAGGCGAGGCTGCCACGGCGGCGGCTGGGGAAGGAGAAGAAAACGCCACCACTGGAAAACCGGAGGGGGCGGCGGCGAACGAGACGGAGAACAGCGCTGTTGCGAGAAGTGAGGGGGGCGGTTTTCTCGCCGTTGTCGTTGAATGTGTTGTTGTTGTGTCTAGCATCACGTTTATTCAACAGACGTGGTTTGGTCTCTACCAGCGCATGCCGTCTCCGGCGGCGGCATGTGCTTCTCGCACCGAGCCTTCTCTGACAACGACGGGTTCCGATCTCGCCAGCTTCGACGACTCGGGCTACAGGGTCTTTCCTTTTTGTGTGTGTGCGTCATCCGGTTTCTTGTGGATGTCGGGCTTTTACACATTTCGGCACCTACTTGGGGGAACGCACCAGCCGGGGTCACACAGGACGAAAATAAGCCACAGAAGACTTTTTGTTAAGCCAAACGTTTGTTAAGCCACAGAAGACTTTTTTTTTTCTTGTACGTTTGGAACGCGACGCCACAACTCGTACCATTGACTTTTCCCAGAACTGATGGGTCTCTTTGTGGGCGATGTTGTCGTGCTACCGCTGTGTGTCGAGGGCGGAAGGCGAGTTATTGACGCGCCGGCTGGAGCTGTATCACGGCGTTTGTCTTTTATCTCCGATAGGCCCCTTGCTGCGTGTGGTCATCGAGCGTGGAAGCCGTGTCTGCCGTGTGAGAGAGCAACAATCTTGAATGGCCAGCTAGTTCTAAATGGTAGGAAGACCGCTCGGGCTGGTGCCCCTCTCTTCTTTGCCATACAAAAGAGATAATCTCATTGGAATTCGCTCACGTGCTTGAAAGGAAAATCAAGTATTTTTCAGACTCGAGCGTTGTTTGGGGCATGAACACTGGTCTCGTTGCAGTATCCCACAACACCTTCACACGAACCCTAAGCTCTCGGGCCTCGCCCCGTTCGCCTCTATCTCACATGCATGCACTTCGTTTGACGAGTGCAACGTTGTTTCCCCTTGTGTTCTCTTCCTCCTTGTTCCTATTTTCAGGGGAAGGCGGCCTTGTCGTGGATGCCGATGCTGGAGAAGCGTTTGACTCCATGCTGAACAGAGACGCCAGATTTTGGGGAGAGATCGCCGCAAGAAAGGTATTTGCTGCTGCTGCTGCTGCTGCTGCTGTTGTTGTCGATGACGAACAAGAAGGCGATGATACACCTGATGAGGGTCTTGGCGACGGCAGACATGCGAAGAATGATTTCCGGCTCGAGCGATTGGGGCACCGTTTTTTGCGGAATTCCGAATTCCTGATGGCCCCCCTTTGCTAAGCTTGCTCGAGCGAAGAGGAACGGGCTCACTGTTGTTGCGGATGGATACCTCGGCATCATCACGCAGCCACTTTCCACTGCACACCACGTTCTTTCTCACTAGGTGGTGATCGTGCTGATGATGGATCATCACGAGGGCACAGCAACAGCCGCGCACAGACTTAATTTTTTTCTTTTTCTGCGCGCCGTTTTTTTTTTTTTTTCTCTTAATATGACACAACGAATCCATCTCTATCATAGAAAAGAGTCTGAGACAGATTAGCATTTTTTTTTTTTTCTTGGCAGGAACGGAGAGCCGTTCTCCTCAAGGAGCGCGAAGAGGCGCGCGCGCGAGGAGAGGCGCCGGAGAGTGCCATCGACACCGCGAGGGCAAAGGCCATCAAGCAGAAGGAGGCGGCCGCGGCGGCGGGGGCGGCGGGGCTGCGTTTCAGCATCGACGAAGATGAGGCTTTGCAGGTACGGCACCATTTCCCCTCTTCGCTGGGGCCTTTTTCTACAAGCGCGCTTGGCCAACCTACCCTTGACAGTGTTTCCGCGCCCCTCCTCCTGTGCCACCCTGCTCTGAGCATAGCGGCCGGCGGCACAGCCCGCCTCGCGCCACCTCCAAAAAGCCGCCGCCTCCGACATTCATCCCTACCACACAACATCCGTTTGAGTACTGTCAGGTTCATGTGTGTCATACAGTTACCGGCTCCAGTCTGGATGTGATGATGGGGCGCGCGCTCCCGTTGTGTACGTTGAAAGACATCCGTAGATAGCACGGCGTTCCACACCGTTTAGCGGCCCGCCCCTTCAACCCCAAACGGCGAAACACGCCAGCCTGACAACAATGCTGCATCCCGTCGCTATTGCCACCTCATCCTCATTGTCGTGCGACATCGGGCAGGCCGGGAGGAACCGCTGGGGCGCGAGTTCGGCCGCATCGACCGGCGGCGGCGGCACCGACACCGCCGCTAACGCCTCCGCCGCCCCCTCCTCCTCGAAACCTGCGGGCGGCATCACCGACGACGACCTCCTGGCACAGTTGGCCGAGGCCGAGATGGAGCAGGACGAGTTTCCGGCGGGCGGCCTTGGGGGCGGGGATGGTGCCGTCGGCGTCCCCGGGTCAGTGTTGACCTCCCCTGGTGTGACGCCCCCGGCGCCCCCCGTAGCGGCCTCCTCCGGGGTTTCCAGTTCCGGAGAGAGTGGCAAGGGCGCGAGTAGCGGCAGCGAGGGGGCTGGGGCGGTAGAGGCGGTGGGAGCGGAGAGGAACAAGGAGAACAGCGCATCGCAACAAGACGACGGAGTTTTGGACTTCGATGATCCGGAGTTTGACACTTTGGATGCGGCAGGGGCGGCAACGCAGGGAGGAACGGGAACGGCGGCTTCAGAGGGGATGGGTGGAGCGGCACCGGCCGGTGGTGCTACCGCTGCCAGTAAATCAGCCGGAGAGACACTGGGGGACGAGTTAAGCCAGCTGGAGGAGTTAGAGAGGGAGCTCGGGATTATGGGGGTGGTGGGTGATTCTGCGGGGGGCGGTGGTGGTGGCGGTGGTGGCAACAAGGCGGCGCCGGAAGGGGGGGCGGAGGTTGGCAAGAGCGACGACGGCTTTGACATCGACAACTTGGATGAGTTGGAGGGTTATTTGGAGAGCTTGGCGAAGTGAAGGAAATGCGCTCGTTGTGGTGGTTGTGTCGGTGCTGCTAGGTTGACGCAATTCGTCTGATGTGTGATGTTCCTTCCTTGTTTGGTCTTTCGGAGACGCGCGCGCTTGTGTGCGTTTTTTTGTCCTGTGGAGACGGCCCGTGCTTGTGTGTACAAGATTTTTTTGGTGTTGTAGGGCATGATGAAGGTCTTCAACGTCGAAGTTGTTGGTTGTGGGTCTAACGTTTCCAGGAGGCGGAGGGCGTATTCACGGCAATCAATCCTGTTTTTTTTTTCTCGGGTACCGCCACCAGCGTACGTGATCTCATCTGTCCCGGACGTCGCCATGTTACGCCCGTGTTTGGATGGGAAGGTTCCAGGTTTGGCCTAAGGCTGTCCTGAGTTGTCAGAGACGAGCATATGGCGTGTTTATTGAGCACTTTGTTGTGCCATGACGTTTGTGTGTGTCTGTTTTTTTTATCTTGCCGTCGCCTTGACAGCAAAATTTGTGTACACGAGTCGGTTCGTACCTCGCCGGCTATGACAACGTAAACACAAGAGTTTGATCTGTTGTGGTACTACTGCTGTACGACCAGTCTGCACGCAAGGGGGATAAGATCGAGATGACATGCAGCAACACACAATCGCAGTGAATGGCATCGGCAACATTGTCAGGCTTCGTCTGCAATACCCATGGGTACATGGATGTGGGATAGAAACGGGGGCATGGCTCAAATACTCCAGTTTCTTCGTGACGGCACGGACCTTGGTGATGGCACAGAATTGCTGGCACAGAAACTGCGACCGATTGTCTCGTAGCTCACGAAATCAATGCCAGAGAGGCCGTTCCCTCTTGGCGGTGACTTCGCGTGACCGTGACCAGACTGACACAGACATGGCACGAAGTCTCTCGGCTCGCTGTCTCGTCGAGTTGACGGAATGGCGGCAGGTCCAGTGCAACGTGAAGTTAAAATCAAGTCATTTTTGAATACTACATCGAAACCGAGTACAAACTCCACGGTCCTCACACGCGTCGCGCGCGTGTCTTTCCTCAAATGCAAAAACAAAGATAAACCAGGTGGGTTTCTGCTGCGTCCGAAAACTAGATTGATTGACAATCGTGTGCCGCTCGCTCCCTTGGCCGCCCTGTTTCCGTGACTCGAACGCGATGGCGACAAACTTCCCGAGAAGGAATGACTGGCTGTCTCCCCGCAGTAGCACCCTGACGTCTCCTCAGAGTTTGTGCGTTTCTGGGCGTGTCATGGCATCCATTCTGGACGCCAGTCTACTCCTACCTTTGGTATACTGTTTGTCGCACGCTTCCCTGTGCCAAGGCTGGGGGCTTGCCTCTAACAGCAAGTGCCACAAACTCGATGTTCCGATGTCCAACGTACCAACCAGTGTTCCGCCGCACACCGTTATTCCACCGCATTTTTTCGCTGGGGGAGCGGGGCGAGCGGCAAGCATCCATAGCAGCAGATGCTGTGCGTGCGGCAGGACGACTGGCGGAAATCGGTGAAGGGCAGGGAACACCAACCTGTAAGCAGGCCGGCTCCTGTATGGCAACAACCAGGAGATAAAAAGAAAGGAGCGAGGTATGCTCCAATCAACCGTACTAGACTAGAGCTGTTTCCGCGGCGGAACTTTGTACCATTGGAGCCCGGGCGTCCGGCGCACGTCATCAGTTATCAGTTGGCTGTCGTCGGAGATGGAGAAAGACAGTAAATGGAAGGAGCAAAGTCACTACCAGACATTGGAACGCGTGGTGCACTGAGTTTGAACATAGAGCACACAAACTGGATACATTGTTGTCATATCTTGACCCTCGATCATTAGTCATCACCAAGTTCATCATGTTGTCTTCTTTCTTGTGGACGACAGAATTATATCTACTGCAGCATCGTTACAATAGGCCTTCTCAGCAGACCAAGACAATTTCTAGGGTTGCTTGTACGTTTATGCAGGTCTACAACAAGATGAACGGGTTTTCGATCGGAAGACTAGACGTCGGCGACCCCCCGGTGACGCTCCGCATACGCTACAAGCGGCGCTTGTTAGATGCCTCGCCCCAGCAGCCTACACCGAGACAACAAGCACGGGAGTTGCAGCAGCAGCAGCAGCAGAAGCAGCACTCGAGCACGAGGGTTGGTGCAGATGCCGCTGGGAATCGGGGGACGGGCTCCGCGGTAGGAGTAGCAGGCGGCCGACGAGACGACGAAAGTTCGAGCAAGGCAAGGAATAGGTGGTAGACAATGCACGACGGCATCATCGAAGACACTAGAGCGTGCCTCCAACGCTTTCTGTAGTCTGACCCCATCGAGGACGCGCAAGCCTACAAGTAAACCCGAACGTGCTTGTATTCGGATTGCAGCCTATTCTAGGCCTCCCGTAGTCTCCCACGCGCCAAAATCATATTGTACCAATTTGTTGTGATGAACCCTCCGTTGTTTGTCTCTGTGCAGTTCTGACACATAGTCTACATACGTCGACACTTTTACATGCAGGAGGGAAGCGCAGTCTAAAGTTACAATATATCTAGATATACGTATCCATTTACTTAGTCTTAGGTTGACCGTCGAGTACTACTAATGGCATTTGAAACTTTTGAAAATCGGTCCAGGGGAAGTCTTTTGCAACCTACAGTAGCTGGTTTTAGTATCTATCGTGGGGCTCCCTGGCTGGGTAGGATGGCAATGACAAGGCATGGCACATGCCAACTCCCTCTGTAGCAGAACAGGCCTCTCGTCATGATGACCGTAGAAGTACGATTCATCGCACGCCCCCTAGACCGATGTTCATGGCTGTTTTGTTCCACAACCATGAGGCGGCCACTGCCGAAAATGCCGGTGTTGGAACTGTTTTGTCGACAGATTCCTTCGCTGGGCGGGGATGACACCATCTGCGCCCCGTAGCATTTTTTTTATGCCACAGAGCAAGTACAGACAGTCAGTACCATGCAACAAGATGACGAGTGTCAGCCCTGAACATGGTTGTGGATGTTGCTTCTCACCATATCGTTCTCGCTCCACCATATGCTCCACAGGATACGCCTCGAGGGTCTCGCGAGTCAGCCGGCGGACCATGTGCGACCACAACCCACGAAGACAGCAATTTCGATGGAACCGGTCTACATGTTTGGCCGGGCAGCCGTTTTCTCGCTCGCTTTCTGACAGACCCGTCGGGCGCACGGCGGCTGTTCCCTCAGTTTGTTACCGACCAGCCCGGCTGCGCAACCCCGCTGCACGGCGCCGGCAGCAGCTGCGATGGCCAAACAGACGACATGCGCGTCACCTTCTCCAACCGCAAGATGACGCCCTCAGCAGCAGCTGCTGCGGCCGGAAGAAGGGAGAGCAGCCCTAGACCCCGACATCGAACCGCTCCACATCAAGATTATCGCTGCGTCGCGGTGGACCAAAGGTCGGCACCGCCGACGGTCCTAGAACTCGGAGCCGGCACGGGGGTCTGCGGCATGACGGCGTCCTTATCGTTAGGCTGCTCCGTGGTCCTGACGGATCGAAGGAGCGACATCCTGGAGAATCTCCGGATAAACATCAACCTGAACGGGCTGGCAACGAGGGCGCGGGTGGCGCGACTTGAATGGGGGCGAAATAGTATAAGCTGTCCCGCAGAGATACGGGAACTTTCGCCTTTCAAGGTACGGAAGCTGTGTTCCACGAATGAAATGGGTTTCTCATGCAATCAGTGAATGCCGAGTTTCAATAACACATTCATTATGCTCGAGTTGTTCTCGACATTGATGTCCCAGATCTTTGCTTACTATCTGGGTCTGCATTTTTTCACGCTTGTGGAGGCCTGGCGTATTCGGTGGATGGGTTACATTCGCGCGAGCACATCTAGAAGACAAGCAATCTCGTGTGCCCGATGCCCGAAAGCCCAGCGCAATGGTTCGCTAATCCCCTTGTGAAGGCATTCTTGTGGGAAGGCATTTCCGGGAAGAAATGATGTTGAGGTGTTGCCAAGAACGATGTTGGAGCAAGGTTATTACTTCCGAAAAAAACTGCCTATTGTTGCATGTTTCCACGCGAAGCACTGCACCTCCTTGCCGGTAAGCCTTGTACTTGTTAATGTCTGAGGTGCGTGCGGTGTTTTACAGGTGATCCTGGGGTCTGACACAGTATATCCAGGAAAACCGTTCTCGGACGCAGAGGCGTTCTTCGCTATGGCAGCGGAGCTTTTGGTGAGCGACTAACGGGTCGGTCGTAAGATACCCGTATGCCCTCCTTCACAATGATGTTGTACACGCTTGATGCACTCTTTGCTGGATTCCGTATGCCGTTGTGCGGTGTTGCTCAACAGCCAGATCATCGAATTAACTCTCGCCCCCGGCTTCGGTGTTGTTGCGGTTAGCATGCAACTTCGTCGGGAACAGCGCATGGTACGCAAGAGGGTCAACCATCAAAGCACCGATAAGACCAGCCAGTTCAAGCGCATACTGCTTGCTCGGGTGTGGGCCCGACTACACAAAGACACAGTAGCGAAAGAGGCGGAGAGATAGCACCCCCCCTAGACCGACTTTCAAAGATCGATTAATCCACGACCAAGATTGTCTGTACCGTACCGTATACCGTACCGTACACCGTACTGTGGTATTCCGTAAGAGTCGGAGAGAAGGCACTCCCCTAGACCGATTTTCAATGCTCGATTCCTTCACAACCAAGTGCGTGCGGAAAGGTTCCGATACGTCTACGGAAATCTTTGACAAATCGGTCTGGGGGGTAGCCGTCTCTTATCCTCTTTAAGTATCTTACTCAATTCTTCGCGCACACGATCAGGACCCGGAAGTGGGCATACTCCTGCTGACCTACACGCCCAGGCAGCCGTCCACATGCACGGAGAACATGCTGCGTTGCGCGTATCGTGCCGGTCTGCGGGGAACTGCGCTGTGGAACGACCACGGGGATTTCTGGCATAAGGGAAACGATCCTCACAGTCTACCAGCACCAGGTGGTGTCGGCAGTCACAACCATCCGTTGGCAGACCCGCGGCATGGGAGCTCTGCCTTCAAAGGGGTCGATTCTTGTCCACGAAAACAAGGTTCGTGCCCGTCAAGCACCCGCACGACGAACGGAACCAACGCGGTCCCGGATCCAAGGCACGCCGTCAAGGGTAATAATCCGGCCCACCCTACGCAGAGCGGGAGCCCTAGGCCCTGCGAAGATTGCTCTCATCCGGGAACTACGCCGAAGAAGCCGCCCCTCCGAGAGACCCGGCCTGTACCCGACGGTAGCACGCCAATTCTGTTAGCTTTCGAGTTGTGCTCTCATCCCACGGACCGGGATGGCAGCCTTGCCATCACCCCGGAGCTAACTTGGTTGTCGGAGTGGAAATCCGTTTTTCCGGACCTCCAACAACGATTGGAATCTCGTCCCGCTTGGCGTGCTCCCGGGGCAGCGTGGAGCCAGGACGGCGTGGTGGCACTGACAAAGAATGGCGGCCGTTGGGACGATGCAAGTGCCGAAGGGGACGAAGTCACCGCCGAGTATTTGTGGGGCTCCTCCATGACTGTGTAGCGAAAAGCCTCGACGTACTCTCGCGTTATAATCCAATGGCTGATATGGGTGAAGTGTTAATGCCGAGGCTAAACGTTGGCACCCTCGATTTGCAATTTTTCAACACAAAGCAAATGGGTTATCCCTACAACAACTCAAAACGAGCATATGAGTGTGGCGTCATGTCGTCTGTGTGAGTTTGAGGAGTTAAGGCCCGAAACGGGTCGACCGCCGGATGGTTGGCAGGAAAATCGGTTCGATATGACACACTGCACGGTAATCCTGTAATTGGCCATGCTAAACAACAACGAACTTAAAGTATTTCGTGCCGTAACCGGTGGAGTTAAGATTAGGGAGAGAGTTGTATCAACCCGTGGAAACGAAATCGGAACCTTTCCGTTCAGTGTCGTGCTGATCTCCTGAACACGTCCAAGATAGCGCTAGCCACCATTTCAGAACTTGGCAGTCAAGAACGAGAGGGTTAAGCTTTCGGAAAATTATACGTGGGCCCCACCCCCACACACCAGAACCTACGCATTGGTTCCCCCACAAGGGGAACAAGCTGCGAGGACTGCTCGAAACCAGAAGTTCATAGGTCGTGGTTGGTGTTTCAGTTGTGGTGGCCCGCCGAGGACCCAATAATCATTCATTATGCTTGCCAAGCAACACAGCCCACACTGCAGTCCATAATGGCGAAACACCTATCACCTCGGAGGCTTAGAGGCCAGCATTCCTGGTCGGCTCCACTTTCTTCATGAACTTCAAAACATGTTCTCTCTTGACCTAAAAGCCCCTTGGCAATGAAAGGGTTTTACTTTTGGCGGTACAGGCTGAGTGTTCGAACCAAACACAGAGTAGAATCAAAGACTCCTGGCCAGGATTGGAAATGGGTCTCGAGCTACACCCCACAATGAGAATGACATCACAGGAATCGTTCTGCGTCGCATCGACCTTGGTAAGTACGCCGGAAGGACTTGTACATCTTACCCCGCGTCGTCTACCTGTGTCACGCGACGTTAGTTACGCGTAGATCACTCCACCTTCGTCGCTTTTGCGCCACATTTCTCGGGAGAAAGTCTCCCGAAACCTGAACTTCAACACAAGTCAGTGCTGAGACAGAGTAGTGGGGACCACCCGCTTGTCCACTGCCGGCGAGGCGTGTATGGGCTTGACTGGTTTCAGCGTGTAGATCTTGGCTCTGTCCCCCACACCTGAGATGCTCGTCCCTAGCCCGCCCACTGGCGGCACTGCGCTGGTAGCTTGGAGCCGCGGGCTGGGTAGCCCTGGCGTAGGGTCTGCCTTGGCGAAATGAACAGCCAATCCGAACCCTACACAGGCGTCCAATACCTGGCGGCAACCCGGACCGAGCAGTAAAATGACCCACGCCGCCGATCGATCGCATCGAACAACAAACAAACAGGAAATTTTATCCGTTAATCAGAGGGAATAAACGGATTGGTTTAACGGTTCGAAATCTAGTTTCATTTATTGTTCGGAAACTCGGAGTCTAGAGGAAACTAAAGCCCCCTTTCGTGTCATTTCGTTGAGAAGAGAGCACGCAGTAGCCGTAGCAAGTCAAGCAACGAGGAAGTTACAGAGCGTTAGAAGTGAAGGAAGGACAGCAGTGGCCATCCAACGTTGGGAGTGGTAGTACAGCAAAACTAACGTCGCGCCTCGCAGTCAATGCGGCTTGCGAGACGATGCGCGTTCCGTATGCCTCTCTCCTCAACGTGTGGCCTAGAAACCAAAGAAAATTTAGAATAATGAAGCGATTCGAAAGAAAACCACAATAACGGTCTACTGTAGTTAGACACCTGGAACGCGGATCTAGACTACGGGGGTTGTTTGTCGGTTCCACTAGGAAAATTTCGACAAGACCAATGGTCGAGTAGTGCACGCAGAGTGTTGGGGAGCTCCCCGCATCTGGACGGAGACTGATTTCGGACTACCTTCACGCGATGGGACGTTCCGTATGGGCCCCAGTATGGTCTTTGCCTCTGAGGGGTCGCGAAGGTAAAACCACGATGCTTGGCAAACGACCTTCCCATAGGTCCTCCTATCCGTTGTGGTAGACGCTTGAGTCGCCTCGTCCAACAGGGTGTTCGTGCTCGCAACATTTCTACAGATCTCCGCCCACGGAGCTCCAATCGACCTGAAACCAACTGCATCGTGTAGGTATTGGCTACAGGTATCTAGAAAGTTAAAAGGTTAATCGGACCAGTGGCTGCAGAGGTATACTCGAAAAAGAGGGCACTGCAGCATCTCAGGCACGGTAATCCTCTCGTAACTCCGTCCACACTGCTCCAATTGACCCCAAACCTTTTACATCGTGTTTCAACGATCCATACCTTTCATACAAGCTATCGGACACCTCACCGGACACCCCCATCCGATATGTTCGTGCAGAGGCATGGTCAACGTATGGTCTAGTAGGTGGAGGAAAATGGTCTCTCTGCTCCACCAGCCTTTGAGCCACCGAGCCGCCGTGGGTGGGCGTTTCTCTGTCCCTCCTCACCCCCCTAGATACTGCTGAACCCCCTCTGTTGACCGTCGACGGCTCGCGGATCCGAAATATGGACGCAATGCCACAAACTGGAATAAGGGCCAGATCATTGGGGGAGCGGGGGGCGGCTGTAATCTACCGTATATGGGACTTCAACTAGGATTTATTGTGGTATGGTATAACCAATATGTTATATATTGTATAGGACTTAGTATGGGTAGGCCTAAACTACTGCATCTCAGGCACAGTCTAAACTACTGTGATACTTTTGTATCGGTCAACACATAATCCCATCCACACGTCTTAGTATATGGTTTTTATACTACTTATATACTAAATCCTATATAATAAGGAATCTATAGACTTTGCTATTACCATATACTAAATTATATGTTATAAACGCATTGAATAAACTGGATTGAGCGCCCGAACAAATGGCCGGGGGGGGGGTAACAGCATGTCCACAATTCGGATCTGCTAGCCCTCTTCTTGTGACCATATGTACCTCTGCACGAACATATCGAATAGGGGTGTCCCATGAGGTGTCCGCTTGTAGAAATATGAAACGTATGGATCGTTGGAACACGATGCGAAAGGTTTGGGGTCAATTGGACTTAGTTGTGTGGATGGAGTTACTGCCGGGCGGAGAAATTAAGAAGTTACTCCACCGGTGGAGCAAATAGCATTATCACCGTATTACTTGTAGCCTAGACTGGTCATTTCAGCAATTTAGTTTGGTTTTCGGTTTCGGTAAAATGCGTTACAGCAGCAGTCTTCGGGTCGAAACTCAGGCTAAACTCTTGAGGAAGCTTTTTCCGTGAGACCCTGGATACCGTCGGTAAGCGTATTGGTGACAGAAAAACTCGTCTAAGACCCCGAAACATTTTGCAGGATGTCGGTGACGAGTGAGAGAATATGCGGGAAAACATTGGATGGATAGCAGCGCTCGCGGGACTCCTCGGAGTGGAAGTGTCAGGCCATTCGGACCCACGACAAACTACTTGTGTTTCGTATCCTAAACCAAACCATAGGCCTAGTCAACACTGAGTAAGCTACGCTAGCTAGTGGTTTGATTTCGCCTTCTACAGCTACAGAACGGGCCCGGAGATGAGAAACGTCAAATTCGGGTCGAGCCTCAATTAATTTCCTATTTTGGGCAGAAACACCAGCCGAGGTCGGCCAATTTCTTGAAAATGATTTCTTATTCCTTGGGGCTGTCGCATGTTGCTGAAATTATTATTTCTCATTTCTGGCAAGGAAAACAACAACAACCCACCAAGCCTCCATGAACATTAAACCGACAGCTCGGTGTGGCCGTTGGGGTTGTGGCAGTGGGTAGCGCAGCCCGCGGGGGCGGGGGGGCGCGGCGGGCGCCGCGAATAACCACTGTCGTTCCCCCTTACCAAAGAATTACATGACATGAGCTAGGTAGGGGGTGGGAGCATGGCAGCAGCAGCAGCAGCAGCAGTGGGACCTTTCTTATTGGACACGCTCCCCCAGCTACCCCCTTGTTTCTTTTGTCTTGGGGGTATCGCACGATCATGTTTCTTATTGAGTCGTTATTTCTTATGTTATGGCCGAGATGGAGCTGTGTTTCTTAGCCCTTTTTTCTTATTTTTGTAAACATTTGAGCTGTTTTTTCTTCACCGAATTTCCGTTCTGTAGTTTTGCTCCAACGGTAGTTTTTTTTTTAATATTCTCTCACTGGTCAAACTTGAAATTTTGGTGCGGTGCTGCATCACGAACAGCAGCAGGAAACCGAAAATCGTGCGTCTACCCATCACGAACGACAGTTGTGGGGATCGGACCCAAATTATCTCATCCAGATCTGCTCGAACGAAGGGCGTAGAAGAAGAAACAGTTATCATATGGGTCAGTAGGTGGGATTGCTGGATAGAGGAATAGCCTATGGCGGTATGCTTTAAAAGTACGCTGACATACCATGTGCTTGTCCGCTCCCATTCATTCGTGGTTCGCACATCAACACAAACACAGTAGAAATGATGCGAGCACGCACACCATATTGGACAAGGCGGTCGATCACTCAAGCGTCTACCACAATGGATAGGAGACCCAAGGAAAAACTCATGTGCCAAGCACCGGACAGATCGTTCACTAATATGATGGCGCGGCATCACGGGAGCGACCCCTCAGAGGCGATGACCAAAATGGGGCCGAAACGGAAGGCCCCATCCCAAGGAGTCCGACAAAAGTCTCGGCCCAGACACGGCACCCGGATACTTACACAACCAGCGGTGATGCCGAACGTTGCTCGTGGATTCGGTGCTCTCGGCACCTACATGTATGTGCGCAGGACGTATCGAAACAACAGTCGAAAACGAACACGTGCCAACGTATTCCTTCCTGTTGGGTGACTGTCCGGACGAGTCACCATCATCTTCTAGTCTAACTACTTCTAGTACGTTTTCCCGCTCTCTCCGTCGTTGTTCGATGCGATCGATCGATCGTCGGCGTGGACCTTTTTTTATCTGCTCGGTTCGGGTGGCTGCCAGTTGTTGGGCGCCTGTGTGGGGTTCGGTTTGTCTGTTCACTTCGTCAAGGCAGGCCCTACGCGAGGGCCATCCAGTCCACAGCGCTCAATCGGACCCCAAGCTTCCAGCGTATGGTCGCCAGGGGGGGGACTACGGGAGAAAATCTCGGATGTGGGGGCGAAAGCCGAGGCCACCACGCTTATGGCAGTCAAGCCCATTCGCTTCTCGCGGGTACCAGATGGGGGAAGAAGGGTGGTTCCCGCTGTTCTTTCTGAGGGCTGACTTGCATTCAAGTTTCAGGATCTTGTAGACGTTGTCCCTATAAATATGGCGAAAAAATGACAACGGTGGAGTCATCCACGCATAACGTCGCGTGACACGGGTAGAGGACAGAGGTAGGAAGGTAGAAGTCATATTCCGACGTACCTAAGGGTCGACACGACCCAAAATTACCCCTTTGCCGTCATCCTCAGGGCGGACCATTTGGTGTAGTTAGCGACGGGTTCGGTGAGGCCTCCTGCGGCGGCCTGGTGGTCCCACCAAAATTTCCAAGGATTTACTCGGTAACGGTTTTTTTTAGGCGGACACGTTTTCAGCGGTAATGTCATTTGGCGGTAATTGTTTTGGCGATAGCCGGTAGTGCGTTTTTCGGCGGTAACGACTTTGGCGGGGGCGGTAAAACCAAATTTTGGCGGTAACTTTTCGGCGGTATTGCCATACGGCGGTAATTGTTTTGGGGGTAGGCGAAGTACGATTTTCGGCGGTAACGACTTTGGCGGAGGCGGTAAAACAGCATTTTGGCGGTAATTTTGCGGCGGTAAGGCCATTCGGCGGTAAGAGTGTTGGCGGTAGGCGAAGTACGATTTTCGGCGGTAACGAGTTTGGCGGAGGCGGTAGAACTAAAAAAAATGGCGGTAAAACGGTGGATTACCGAGACCGCCCGCCACGGCGGTAATTTCATGGCGGTAATGACTGACATTGCCTATGGCCACAACTTCAAGCGACACCAAACAAGGAGTCAATTGCGGTGGTAAGTTACCGCGCCCGAACAGACGGCAAACCACTTTGCCGAAGATTGATAATATACTTCCATGGTTTGTATTGTGGTTTTCACCAGTGGCTTTCACATTTTAGAGTCAATTCGACGCAAAATAATGTGCGCGCCTCCTCGTCTCCCTATCCACTCAATACCTACAATGGTTCTCCCGAAAACGAACCCGAACCAAAGGAGAGATACTTCATGAAAAATGGTCGGAAAAAGTACGTCCACACGTGGACTCGAACTCCTGATTCACGCTGTGGTTGTACAACAACCGAGGCTAGATGTCTACTCACTCAGCCAATCGTTCGGCGGCAACGTAGCTACATGGCGGTAATTTTTCGGCGGTATTGCCGTATGACGGTAATTGTTTTGGCGGTAGGCGGTAACGCTTTCGGCGGAGGCGCAAAAAAAAAACGGCGGTAAAACGGCGGAGTACTGGGATCGCCCACCACGGTGGTAATTTAACGGCGGAAAAATTACCGAGAGAACCCTTGAAATTTCGTCTTGTTGTCATATTTCTGACCATCGGTCAAGGGTAGCACTAAATGCTTCTGGAGACTCACCCAAAAGTTCGTACCCAAAGATGACTTCTGTGTCCGAGCACGCGCGAAACAATCATGAATCTCGAACGAAGCGTAGTCCTATGACTTAAATAACCAGGAGCATCGACGCAACGAAAATACTTTTGATAGTGCAGGTCTGCATCGATAGGTACAGACCTTGGGCGGCTTGACGAGGTGTCAGTCCACGGCCCTTAGCGAAGCGATAGCCGTCACAAACCTCCCTCCAAGTACCGCTCGTTTCGCCACACGTGGGTAACTTTGTCCCACCACGCCAAGACGCTTGAGCATCAAAGCAGAAAGTCGCCAAGGGTTCACATCCGCCATCCGCCTACCACCCGAACCCCTTCCACCCCATCACGACAACGCGTGAACCGCACTCGTTTGCCCACAGTAGGCCCAAATGTAACCAACCATGCACACGCGATCTCTTCGGCATACGCGTGGACGCCTTTACACCCACGTGGCCAAGCCAACCCACTGTCTACCCAGGACGTCCGGATCCGTGGCAAGGTCGATCAGACAATCCACCTGGGCAGTGTCAAGCGAAAGGACTGTACGGTAAGGGTGGTTCGCAATTAAGGAGTCCAGCAAGAGAACAAAAACAACTGTATATACAAGTGATTCCTGTGGAGTGGGCTCATGAGAGCACAGTGTCATCAAGGGGCGATGCAAGATGAAAATATAAGCAGGCAGCAGGACCCACCCACATATGACTGCCAGCAGCGGTGTGACGTTTCTCAAGCTCAACAGTTCTCACAGCTAAAAGTGGTTTTTAACTCGAACAGCCCAGCGACTCTCAGCGGACCAAAACTAAAAGATTTCGAAAATCTATACAAAGTCTGGTAGTGGTGGTACAACAACGCAGTTACCGCCGTCACTCCTCATTTTCGCGGGGCTGGAAGAGCAGTTCGACAACAAACCAATTGCGCGTAGAGCCCGCCGTCTTTCACCGAAGAAAGCGCCAGTGACAGCAATAGGTGATATGGAGCATCCATTAGTATCGCCGCTAAACCTAGTCTACCACGGACAGTCTAAACCACGCCATAGTTTCCCAAAAACCAACAGTCCTGTTTCTCCCCGCAACGGCAACGGTATGGGTACTGTTACGCACCTGGTCTTCCACGGAGAGCCACCCCTCGCGGTGTTCCGGCTTAGATCGCACCCTGTCGCCGCTACTCCCCCAGGAGATGGCCTCAAGTTTCGCCAGGCTGCCTAATTGCTTGACAGAAAGGTTCTGCGCGCAAACGTGTACCCACGAATCGTAATCGGGCAAGCCTTTGTGAGGTCATAGCCACATCAGAACGGTTTCAAGTGCATCACTAACGAGACTCAGTACGTTTGAGCGGGTTTGTATTGAAAGGATGTGGAGCGATGATCTCGTTATCGAAACGATTCTTTTGGTAGACAGCCAGGGGTCGCATAACAACAACGCCACAATGTAGCGTGTGGAAAGGGCAACATCACAAAACACGTACCCACATATTTACATACGGTTTGGCAAAATCAAGAGCATCGGCCAATGTGGCCCATACCTCTTCCATACTGCCCTCTTAGTATTGTGCGTCGCGCAATCGCAGGGTCTTTCGAGGTCTTGACGTCAACGTGAACCGGACTTCCATTTGCACGCAAAGCAGAATCACAGAATTACAACGCCGTTTGAACTCTGCGTAGTCGGAGGTCATTTCGTTCTCATGTGTTCCTGCAAACGGTGAAAAAAAAAACGGTATACGGAGAAAAAAAAAGCACCCCTTCGGTTTCGCAAGGCAGCAGCTACAGCACCAACCTGTCCCAGGTCATCGATGAGGACCGCTGCCGGGTTCTCCCCAAGCAGCTTCCTCTTCGCGTTCTTGATCTTGCGGCGTGCTTCAAAGGGGGGACGCGGCTGGCCGGTAAGGCCCTCATCTGCGGCGTCCTCTCCCGAACCGCCTCCTGTGGGTCGACGCGGAGTTCCAGAAAAAAAGC
This sequence comes from Ectocarpus siliculosus, assembly GCA_000310025.1. Lineage (NCBI taxonomy): Eukaryota > Phaeophyceae > Ectocarpales > Ectocarpaceae > Ectocarpus > Ectocarpus siliculosus. Next base: position 4,886,016 of record FN649734.1, read on the forward strand.
AGGAGGCAGGAGGCGAGAACAGGAGGGGGGGGAGGGGGTCGGGGAACATGTTATGAAACCACGGGGCCGCGTAGTCAGGGGAAGCATTTCTGGCTTCCTGGAAGGGTAACCAAGGTGGTCATCATGGTTTTATTGCTACTCTCCAGATCCCGTTGTTGCAGAATTAGTGGACAGGGTTTTGAGGGTATCACGGGAGAAAGCCAGTGACGTGCGCCTTGCCGAAGGGCGAGAGAAAAATGCGCGGAGATAGTCAACCAAACCTTTTCGACTAGGTCTGGTAGACAGCGAAAAAATTGAGAGCCAATCAACCGTCACACTATCTGACAGCATCAACAACAGCGTCTGATGTAACAGGGTAACAGTGTTGTCGTCACATCAGCGCCGAAGACCCGTGGTGTTGCAGGTACGAACTGCTCTGTGCTTGGTTGACCGAGTCCTGAACCTGGCAGGAGAAGAAAAAACTATCGGCAATTAAACGATCTGAACCTTCTGCTGCCGTCCGAAACACTTTATATTTTTCCATGCTAGGGGTTTAGTTTGCTGGCAGCTCGAACAGCTGTGACAAAGACGGTAAAGTCCGCCTCGATAGCACACGAGGGTTGTGCATCCAACGTTATCCACTCCCCCCTCATGCATGCCTCCGCGGTTGGAGGCCTAACTGGATGACGTTTTTAGCTACGTTAGAAGCCAGCATAGTGACAAAGAGGGCAAACACTCAAAACTGTCGTCAAGTGTAACACAAATTTACCTATGCTTCTAATAAAAACAGATTTATCGTTTGGCACAAATAAAACGTTGGTATTTTTGGCGCCTTGGAGAAGCACGCGGAGAAAAGCACACAGCTCGTAGTTCACCAAAGCCCGCCCTCACCGCCGCCCCTCTTGGTCTTTGCCTGCCTCCGCTCAACCCCCTCGCTTATCCAGTCCATAACCGGCTCGTTCAAGAACACGTCCATCGTCGCCAACAGCACCTCGCGTCCGGCCCGGAGAGCTTGGAGGGTGGAAACCATGTGCCTTTCGAGCGCGACCACAGAGGGGGGCACGTTGGAGTAGGGATGGCACGCGGGGGGGGGGGTGTACTCATAGTCGTGCATGCCGTAGTCGTTTGACCATTGACCTCGCACCGCGTGTGGGGGGCATTCTCAAGTTGTGCATGCCTTAGCGGTAGGCCATGGGCCTCGCATCCCTACAAAGCCGGGGCGGAACACGCCGGGTTCTTACCGGACCAGGCTCTCACGACACCAAGCGCAAAGCGCCGTGAGGTTTTGGCGAGTCGTAGGGGAGAGGGGGGGGGGACGTACTCTTATTCTTTGCATGCCTTAGCGGTTAGACCATTGACCACGCGTCCTCGAGAGGACGGAGCATTGTTCCCACAGGACCGATCACCGATGGCCAATCGTTCCTTCCTACTTTGCCAAAGGTGGCTAAAAAATGTCGTCCCTAGTTTGTCTATCCTAAAGATATCCCTTCCGGCCTTTTCAAACCACTTCCTACTCCCCAGTACAGCTGCCGTCCTCTCCTCTCTATTCCATGCCTCAAACATCTCCCTGTACCTCCCTTCTATTTTTCCCAGCTCAGTCATGTACACTTCCCTCTCCTCTTCGTACAACTGACATTCCGCGACTACATGAACACCGTCTTCGCATTCGAAGCTGCAATCACATTTGAACTTGTCGTCTTCGTCGTCTACCGTCCTATGCCTTCGTCGACGTTCTCGAAGGCCTATGTCCCCGGTCCTGAATTTGACCTTAAGCTTTGTCCCTGCATCCATTGGTCCATGTAGGTAATCCTTGAACCCTATCCCTTCTTTCAACATTCCGTACACTTCTAGACCCTCCTTATCCTCGGTTTGTTTTCTTAGATTATGTTCTTCTCTCTCGGCACAAGCAACAGATATCTTCTCCTTGAACCCCTGTAGACCCTCCGTTTCCAGCGTTTCATCTTCGTTGATGTCGAACCCCTTCCATACGTCCTCTACAACCTTGACCCATTCCGTGGGCTGTATACCCCTCTTTTTGTTTGCCCACTTCGCCTCCCATACTATTCTCGGCAACCTCTCCTCTCCCATCCCGCACATGCGATACTGCCATGGCAGCTTCCTTGCGGAGGGGGGGGGGTCGTTAGGGGCGAAGGGTTCTGGAGGACTGGAGAACGGGTGTCCTCTGCAGTCGTGGGGGAAGCCAAGTACAGGGAGGAATGCATGCGCAACTAACGTATATTCCAGACGATGCAAGAAACAAACAAGACTGCCGGCGGTTAAAATCACTTGTCTGTAAAAGAAAACATTTCGCAGTAGCAGCAGCAGCAGCAGCAACAGTAGAGCACACCCTTACCCCTTGAGCAGGCCGACACTATCGAGCGGCTGCAGGAGGTTCTGGAACTGGTTCGTGAGGCGGAAGGGAATCAACTCCGGCACACCCAGCTCCGTGTGTGCGATCCCGAACGCCGCTCCGAAGTCGATCCCTACCACCGTCCTGGATGTGTTCGAAATTCAGGTTGATTCAGTCGTCATCATAAAATTAGCGGGAAGGGTCGTTAATCGTCCACAACTCCGGCTGTGGCGGTGTGTTTTGCCGACACATGTGTCACACTCTCCAGCAAGCAGCATGCGATTTTCTTTGCTTCGCTGTTTCATCCAATACTGCAATTTGTTCTTTTGAAAATATCTGGTACACAGCTTGCAGTAGGAACGCGTCTCCGTCAGTAACTACTTCTGCCGCTGCCAGCAAAAGAGCGATGCCCCAGGGCGTGTCGATCCCGCCATCTTGGTGTTTACGTCCCGTACCCCTCAGAATTCATGGACTGGATACTATGGTAAGCAATCCGGAGAAAATGACAACAACAATAACAACAATAACAACAACAACAACAACAACAACAACAACAACAACAACAACAACAACAACAACAACAACAATAACACAATGACAACGACGACAAAAGCAACAGACCTACCCTGTCATGGTGTCGAGGAGGAAGTTGTCCAAGTGGCGGTCCCCTATCCCCAGCACGTACGAACAGGCATTCAGCGTCGCCAGAGACCTCGCAAACCCTCCCCTGAACCATGCGAGGAAGCCGGTCGGGGGTGCGGTAAACTCTAGCGTTCGAATGAATATTGGCCACGGGTCTCGGAGAGGAAGCCACTCCCACGCCAAGAAAAGCTAATCGTTGCCTTTATGAAGAGGTTTACTCACTTTGGTCATGCGCGAGGGCTGGGAAATATGCCAAGATATACATTCAAGATCGGAAGACGTGTCTTCTGGTGCGTGGAGCACGCTTTGCTAACATTCCTTCTTTCCCGAAACATGCCCTGTACCCCATCCCGCACAAAACCCCAAGCATATCAAGGTAGCCATACGAAGGATTAATGAATAATTTGCGGGACACTTGTATTTGTGGATACTTCAGAAAAAAGTGCGTTTCGGGTATGCAAAGGTAGATCAGATGGACAGAGGAAGGTGCTGGGCAGAGAGATCGGAACGGTCGGTGGGACACCTAAATACTTAATACCTGCACGTCAAGAACGCCTCCGGGGAAGGAGCCATCGCCAGAAGGTGTTTTCTCAGCGCGTCAGTCGGCACCGTCGCGCAGCACGTGGCGAACATTTCTTCGACCTGAAACGACGGGACGGTTAAAATGGCGACGGAAACATAACTTTAGCATTTATTCATAAACTTAGGTAGCCCCCCCCGGACACCTGTGACTAGCTTCTGGTTATCCTTTGTGAAACGTAGCCTGGGCCGGCGTGAACTCGGCGTGTCGCTCCGTCCTGGCATTGTAACGATGCGAGGTCAATGGTCTGGCGACTACGGCATGGGATTACATGAGTACACCCCCCCCCGGCCACCTGCGCGCAATCTCGTTCGGGTGAGAGCTCGGACAGCACACAATATAATTATTGCGCTTCTACAATACATTGCAACACAACCAATTTATCGATTTTGAAAAAAGCTGTTCCTGAGGACGTATGTACACAGAAAGCTCGTTTATGAGACCCTCGCCGAGACATGCACGCAAGCAAGGCAACACGGGGGGACACCACAGAACCACCCCCCCGTCGACCGACGCCACTTGTATTGTGTCGCGGTTGAGTTTCGCCTCACCTTGGGACGCCCTTCCGTCTTGAACATTTCGTGGAAATTCGGAGCCGGGAATTGCTTCGGCTTTGCCTTCAGGAACCTTTGCGAGGAAAGACGCGAAACAACGAAAAGACGATGGTTGCACAAATATATACGGATGCATGGGGGCGCAGGGATAATTTCGAACCTCGTCGCATTAACAAGCCGGGACGTGTTCAATACAGCGCCACCTCTAGAAGAAGCAACGCGGGCAGGTATGCATAGGTGCCCATTGGATGAACCCCTTCCAAGCGAAAAACAAAGGCCAATAATGTTCGTCAGGGGTCACGAGCCAGCACAGTTCTTGGCGATCGGCTTCACGACACGGCAGTGAATACTCGGACGATTTCGTGTATGAAATGGCGAGGTGAAGAAACTGTCGTCTGAAGGAGGGAAAGAGAGAGAGAGAGAGACAAAGGGAGAGAGAAAGGGAGAGAGAGAGAGAGAGGAGCAGAAGAGAGAGCGAGAAATACAAAGAGAGACAGAGAGAGAGCTGTCCGTCGATGGGTGCCGCACCGACCCGCTACGTACCCGGCGTTGGCACCTCGTCGGCCGAGAAAAAGCTCGAGAGTGAAAAAGAGTCGAGTCCGTCACACGATGATCGTAGATGCAATCGCGATGCAGTAAACGAAGAGAGATTGCATCCTTTTCCCTACCCCCAGCAAGACTCAGGCACACGACGGTAGGTAGGAATATCATGGGAGCCGACCACTACCTGACTTCGCCGTATCTGACAAACACGGCATGCCCGTCGACGACTTACTTCCCAAATGTGTCGAGAGCGCTGAGGGACCCCAGCTTGGTACCGAGCCCCTGCTCTATGACCGACTTGAGGGGCCTCGTGTTCTGGACCCACTCGATCAGTCCGATCTCGGGCGTCACTGGGACCACCTGTTGACGCCAATCCATGACAAAACAAGGAGAACATTTGACGTTGCTGTTTTCGGTTGTTCCGGCGTTCCAAACGAAATGTTGCACTGCTTGATGTAGCGCTGATACAGCGTTGTCAAGGTATGCTGCTGAAGCGTACGGGCCGTCGAGTGGTGTGGCTTGTACGAAAAACGACGTCCGGCCGCCATCAAGACCTTGCCAAGCTTCGTGAGGGGGTGCAAAGATGCAATTGAGCACAGGCTAAGAAAATGTGCGCGGAAACGCTTAAGATGGGCGCGAGGGGCGAGGGGCGACGGGAGGGGGGCGAACTCTTACGGTTTGGACACCTTAGCGGTTAGACCGATGACCACGCGTCCTTGAGAGGACGGAGCATTGTTGTCACAGGATCGATCACCGATGGTCAATCCTTCCTCCTACGCGAGGGGGGGGCTAGTTGACCCGAGACAGCCCCTCCACCTCCGTATACGCTCCTGGTTCCATCCACAAAGTCCCTCAAAGTCCCTCAAAAACATTCTCTCCGAACAAACGTCAAGACTTTCTCCGAAAAACCTTCATGACCTCGAACTTGCCCACCTTGTAGGTGGTGTTGGAGAGCCTGGCGCGTCTGCAGCCAGCCGACGTGGCCATGACGGCGTTCATGACCTCGAACAGCTGCTCCACGCGCTGGTCCACACGGAGGTCCTCCCCTCCTTTCACCTGCCCAAGAAGCGTGCGAAATCGACAAGCGAGGGCGGCCGAAAACAAGGTTTTGGTCTCCATTTCACTCTACAGTAAGTTGCAGTGTTTGGGATTTTGGTTCATCGGGAGATATCGACAGAGGGCAAGAGACTGCTGCTTCCTACCAATATCTTTCGAAGAATGGTCTTCGGGTGACCATGTCCTGGCCCACTGCTCTCCAGGGAAAGAGATATCGCCCTCGGAAATATGACAGGTCGCAGCAAGGGAAATCCTGATGTAAATGGGAGGCAAAATAGTCGCCAATAGAAAAGGGTGCGTTCCCACCGGTGGCCCGCGACGCCATACACCAGAATGTAGGACTGTGCATCGGTTGCATCATTGTTGTATCGGCCAGTGATGAAGAAACAAGTCGTCCAGTCCCTCACTTGTGGCCGCCCCTTAAATAGCAGAGTGGGCAAGAGGACGCCTTCGATCACTGGTGGCAACTTCGTCGGTTGGCGCTATGAAGCGAGGCGATTCTGTCGGTGCCCACCACGTCTTGATACCTGGTCGCAGAACTCGGATGATTGTCATCGAGACAACTACTTGCGGCCAACTCCGTCATTCTCTCCTCTTCCCGAAAACTGGATACAGAATGTATATGCCGTTGGGGGGTTCGTGAGAAAACACGAACTCTGTCGTACCACACACACGCCGGCCGGTTCCTCTCCACAACTAGCCAGCAGTCACGCTATATCTTCACCCGGTCGCTTCCCCGACAACAACCCACTGGTCGCCAACATGTATGCTCTACGAACGCCACTCCAAAACCCTCTAGCCCTATTCATGGCTCCTCCTCGTGCAATAAACCATGGGCGCCGTTCTGTTTGCCGTGACGGTTTCTTGAGAACGATCTCCAAACTTTCGAACTCCTGACTCCAACGCTGACCCTACAACCCCCAACACCACTCACCAAGAACATGTGGTCCTTCTCGTCATCGCCGTGCATCGTCAGCCGCTTAGGCAGTCTCAGGGAGTTCATCAGCAAAAGCTCGCTATCGAAGCTGGACAACAACAAAAATACGGCGAAAATGGAAAGGTTGTTGATTGCTGATCCCAAGTTCTCGAGGCTAAAGACCACAAATATGTGGTATTGTTTGCTTCTTTACAGTAAATTTCTTGGGCGGATTGCCGAAATCGACTCTTTTTTTCGCTGTATTCTCATGAACCAGAAACATCCTGACCTCGATTTATTGTTGACGTCTTATTCCGCCCTAACCCTGCCCGTAAAGACACGAGCGCGGCACAAGTACAAAGCTATTGCCGAGTTGTGTTCCCAAGATATTTCGCCGTTCCGATGAATATGCTTTGCAGGCGTTATGTAGCAGGCCGCAACTCCTTCACGGCAGCAAAAACGTCGCGCTAGGGCCAAGGGTTAGAGTGGCTCTAAGTCTCTTGCTGCTAACCACACGCCAATCCAAAGTCGAACGAAGGCGAAAATCTTCAAGTATTGGAGGAGAGAATCGGGGTCCTGAACCAACCCGCGAAACGTTGCCGTTCCCATGCCAAGGCGAATGAAACCCAAACATCTTTCTGGCGCGAAATACAAGGGGGGAGCTCTCAATCCCTGGCGCCTGCACCGAAACAAAAAGCGCACGCTCATGCCTGACGATGCGACTGTGCAGCGAAACCCGCGGAGGGGCGGCAGACATCCCCCCGTACTGTCCGGGGACCTCTAGCTTGTGCCGGTTGGAGTCGAAGTCGGACATCCACGTTGAGAAACCCGAAAGCTTCAGCCGGGAAGACTTCTTCACTTCGAGTTGCCATTTTCTGCCTGCAGTTGGGGTGGTTGTTGTGGGGGGAGCGGGGTGAGGGTGCGTTCTGGATTGGTTGTTGGTACAAGGTGGGTGAGTTCAGCCGGGAATAACAGACGAGGAACGCGGTTCCGGTTTATCGCCGCAACGTGTCAACGGTTACGTTCTTTGTGAGAGGTTACACGCGCAGATGGCGGCTTGTCAATCACTCAACTTTGAAAAGAAACATCGCACGTTACGAGATGAAGGCTTGCTCGCCCATGCCCGAACAACAACCCAACCGAGGCCAACCGATGCACCTCAGCTTCACTTTCCGGCGGTTATCCCCGGGCGGCACATGTCCTCACCTTGGAACAGGAAGCGCCTAGCCTCACGCTCGTTCAGAAGTTCCCCGTCCTTGCCCATGGCCTTGTCCAACTCCCTGATGTGCTTCTTGGCAAACTCACGGTTGTACGAACCCACCTTCGACACAAGAGGAAGGCGGAAAGACATTCATTTGCTTGCTTAATCGTTCCGCGGAGGCCGGACGGGTAGCTTGTAGACGTTCACAACTACGTCGGAGAAGGGCATCGTCTACCCGCGCTGGTGGGGCACTCTCGGAACCATGCCAAGAAAACATGCCCTATTAAGACACGCCTCGATAACTGAACCCAACCTAAACTCAAATTTCATGCACCGAATAAATCGTTGCGGACCCCCAGCGTTCTGACGTCTGGGCAACCAAACGGACACAAACAGTTTGCGGTACGAGCTTCCCGCGGTTTGTGCGCACCATTTATTCGTGGGACACGTGTCCACGAGCACAAGTGCCGGCTGTCTCTCCACGCGCCTCGGTGTTGCATGCCACGTATACAATTGGGCAAACGACTCCAGCGCTGCCTATCCATTACAACCAAGAGAAAACGCTGCCTATCCATTACAACCAAGAGAAAACGCTGCCTATCCATTACAACCAAGAGAAAACGGCGCTTGACGTTCCTCGGAGGGGGGGACACACGCACCTTGTCGTCCCCTGTCTTGCGGCCGGTGGTCACGAGGCAGTCGTTCCGCAACTTCCGGTAGGCCACACGAGCAAGGTCCTTTTGGGACTTGTTCAGTAGCCCGCACACCCGCTTCATGCCATCCGAGAACCGCATCTCGGGGTGATGTAGCCCACGTAGGGCCTGATCGAGGGAAGGAAGGAGCGGGAGGGGGGTGGGGGGGTGGGTTGAGGTGTCGTCAACTGTTCTCGTTCGCACATCCCCTCGATGTTTCCTAGTCGTGGTACACTCTAATTTGACTGGTCTGGATTGTAAATTCAATTTACGAAGACAAGCTGCTTTCTGATGGCAGCGGGTAGAAACACGTTCTTTCTGAGGAACAGGCAGCAGGCGGTACATAACTGTAGTTGCCTCGCCAAAGGTCGGGGCGTGCTTTGGCCGCCTGAAAGTCGCTGAGATTGGCCCAAAATAACGGATTGCTTCCCGCATCGCCGAGCCTGCCCCGCAGGACCAATATATAAGTGCGGAACAACGTTCCGCGTACGAGATAAAGCTTTTCGCCTGCACAAGCCTTTGACACACGCCGTCAACACACACCAGTGACACACGATACGTATAGACTCGTAAATCTAACCGGAGTCAATCAACGACGAAGAGGATGCCAGACCAAACGGTACGCACGCCCTCGACGAGAAGGTTCCAACGCCGCCGTTTCCGGCACCGTAACTACATTCACTGCAGAGCAATCGGGCTTTGAAAAACCGATCCAGGGTTGTGTGCTATATTACGTCATGCCACCCACGATCATTTTTGAATGGTTTTTCTCGTCGATTACCTCGGCAAACGCCTCCGCGGAAGGGTCGGCGGTCAGGGCCGTGAGTCTAGAGAGCCTTCGCCCGTCGTCATCGGCTCCGGCACCCCCTTCGCCGTTTCTGGCCGCCGCCGATGCCTTCGTCATGAGCAGGGGGTAGAACAGCGCCCGAGGGTAGGCGAGCGCCACGCGCTCGAGAACCTAGAACCCAAGCATCAGTGGAAGTTCAAATTAATCTGTCGCCGCTGTGTTCTGTACCATTGAACTCTCGCAGAAACGCGGTTGATAGAAGCGGACACTGGCAAAAGTAAGGGCGGAAGTCCAAACTAATCTGTCGCCGCTTGTCCTGTGCCATTGAACGATCTCCGAATGCTGTTGGTGTAAGTCGATACCACGATAAACAACGATGATGAGCATCACCAAGAACAGGAACGCAGAGGACGCGCACCACGCTCAAGGCTGGACTCGAAAAGCCTACGCGGTGCCTTAAACGTCTCGTTCGCTCCTCCTCAGCACCGGCACGTATACCATGCGACACAAAGAGCGACATAGGCAGGCAAAAAAACTCTTCCCTCAAAAGTCCCTCAAAAAGCACACCGCCAATAAGATGCGGAACGTCATCACACTCTTCCGTTTTTCTCCTTAAGCCTGCCACAAACAAAACTCGCCTGGATCACCACAGGCCCCTCCTCCCGCCCTGTAACCCCGAGCATCTGCGAGATCCATCGCAGGAACGCCCACTCGGGCACAGCCGACGCCCCGTCCGCGAACGCCGCGCGAGCCTTGGAGAACTTCCCCGCCAGGTAGAGAACTCTCGGGAAAGAGTGCCTTGCGCCGGCAGACCTAAAAACAGCGAGACACATCAGTAGTTGGCCGTGACCGTCAGTGTTGTCCGCACACTTGAAAACAAAGAGACATGAATTTCGTTAGAGCGTGGCAGGATAGGGCAGATGACCGGGCGGTCCGTGGTGAGGGGGATACGTGGTTTCATGGCCGGAGGGTGGCATGATAGGGTGTGTATCGGGTACCACTATTTATGTTGACGCTACAACTCGCGGAGGTCGTCTTCGTTCATCGCAGCAGCTGACTTTCTCCCTGCCACAGCGACATTCAAGACAAGACCGCCGTCAGGCCTATTCGCGTGTAGGAGTGCTTCTCCAGAAACGGACCTTGCAGTGTGCGGCAGCGAATTCGAAGAGGTTCGGGACAGTAGGGCACAACCGCCGTGAGTGGCGCACATAATACGGGGGGCCTCCTCGCGTGCTTGCAATTCCTATGTGCCCTCTCCGGGGGGTGTTCACACACACCCTACCCCAGGGTTTCACCAAAAGCAACATGGCATCGATGGGAGGACGCCGAAGTGGGCACAAAGCAACATTTCAAGCATATTCTCCCGCAGAAAAAGAGCACCAGCAGGGGCATAACCACCACAAGAAGGCACAATTGTCCTTTGGAAGCATACGCTCACGTGAAAAAGAGGAGAATAAACCGAGAAAAAAAAAGTCGCAGAATGGTAAAAGGCCTACAAAAGTGGCTCACCCGACCGCCATGGCCCGAAGGTACTCCTTCACGGCGAGCGCGGCCAGGTCTTCCCGCCCCCTGCCCCCTACCCCTGACATGGTGCTGTCCCCGGCGGACATGGCATCGCAAAGCTTGGCCAGCCGCAACATGGCCTCGCCGGTGGCCTCGACGGCTCCCGGCGTAGGCGTCGTCCCGGAGGCGTTTCCAGTGGAACTCCCGGGGGTCGGGGACTGCTTGGATCCGGTGGGGCGCACGGTCAAGCCGTCCCCGAGTTCGGTGGCCTTTTCCAGGCTGGCGAGGGATGCACAGAAGCTCTCGGCTGCCTCTTCCTCCTGGACGTATACATGCGTGCATAAACAGGGGTTGACAAGACAAAGGATGCCTAGCTTCAGGTGTGGGTGATCGGTGTACGGGAGGCGAGCTTGCTTGGGAGGGGAAGAGGCGGGTGCACTGTGCCGGTTTAGGGAAGATGGGGTGGGTGATTCAAGCTAAAAAAACAGCGAATCGATCGATAAGTTTATCGAACGCATTATAGACCTACTGGGCTCGATTTAGGGCTCGAGGAAGGGTGAGAGCATGCGGATCTGTCGCGGTCGATGCCATGGACTGCAACAGGTTAGAAATTTAGTTCTAGCGGATGTCTTGGATGGGGTGAACCGCAGCTGTTGACGTATTGCGATTTTTTGTTCGCTTCTGGCTCTCGCCGACCCGGTGAGCACGGTAACGAAACTTCAACAACCCAACAATTCCGAAAACCTGTAGTTCTGGCCATGAACAATCGAAACACCCAAACAATACAATCACTCTTGACGCCCCCGACACGTCATCAAACCCAGCAACAACTCAATCAAGTCAATAAAATCGAGAACTTGTGTAAGCCATGCCTCAAGCACTCAAGTTACCGAAGCGTTAACAGCTTTACCTGCCCCCCTCCGGAGGAGTTGTTCTCCGCCAGCAAAAGTCCCTTCGTCTCGAGCCACTGCCCCTGAAGCGTTAAGAGTCGCAGCCGTGTCTCGTGGGCTTCGGCACCTTGTGTCTCCCACCCCTCGCCCTCGCCCCACCCTGCTCGCCACGCCGTCAATGGTTCGATCGTTATTGTTAGTGTCGGGAATAACTCACCGACATTTGTCACCCTTAGGAAGAAAGACTATCTCTTATCATACGCCCAGCGGTAACAGCGGTACCGTCGAGTCTTGCTTGACATGGTTGGCATCACAACCACCACCACCACCCGAACGAATACCAAGCCAAGGGTGTGACAAGCAGTCGACGTCAAGAGCGTCCTCACAATCACGACAGGCAAGGTCATGGCCAAACTATAACCCAACCAGGACCACAATCCCGTCACTTTTCAAACCCAACATCAACCAAGCCAAACACTACCACCACGAAACCACGAACGCCGACAACAGCAGTAACCGCGCTGCTGTTAATCACCTCTGCTGCCGCCGCTGGCACGCTTCCCAATAGCCTGTTGCTGCTGCGAGATGCACCCACCGAGCACCTTGAGCGTTCTAGCCACGTAATCAGCCTGCTTTCTCGCAAGGTCCGCCCCGGTCCTGCCGCAATACCAACAACAAGCGGCGACAGCAGCGTGGAAGAAACGGAGGCGCAGCGAAAAAATCATCCTGCTGACACTTCTCAAGCTAGAGGTGTCCTCACCGTACTGCAGTTAGCAAAGTAGCACGGCGCGACCTGCCGCGGCTGAGTGTCTTCGCAGTCATGATAACAAACTAAATACTGGTACATATCATGCAAGCGTTCTGTCCCTTGTTCTCTTCGACCACCTACCTCCCTTGCATCCTCACAACTACCGCCGCCGCCGCCACCACCAATAACTCGCGTTTTTTCGTGTCTGAACCGAGACCAGAAAAAAACTCAAAACACGACAAAAACCTACCGGTTCCCAGCCAAACGCAAGCGTTCGAGCCTGACCCTGTTGAGCTCTACCGCGGTCAGAGTCAGTTGGAGGTCCCAATTGTCATCTCCATCTGTGCCTGACCGGGTCCAAATCGGAGGAGAAAAGAAATCATTCGAGATGAGTTTGGGGCGGAGAACCTCCCTCCTTTAGCGCAAAAAAAGTGGGAGTATGAAAATCCACGGTAACGAAAAGCAAAATTTGCGCAATATTTTTGTTCACATGTACCCTACTCCGGTTGAGTTTGGATCAAGTGCCCTTTGATGTCGTCATAGGTGGGATTACGGGTCGGTTCAAAGAAGACACAGAGGGTGAAGCACGTCTTGGTCGCAGTCTTGAGTTATATTTCTCACCCGCCCTACCGAACTGCATAGCTAGCATTGGTTCAGTCAAACGTGTTGTACTACGTAAAAATACCATGGTAAAAGATTGCGATGGTAGGATTACCATGGCAGGTTCTACCATCACAAGCGAATGTCCATGGGCAATTCCCAACACCAGAAAACTACGCAGCAATGGCTTCCGGATATTGCCTGGCTGAAAACATCGTGTTGTATGACACAAGCTAGCATTTACCATCACGAGCGAACGTCTAAAGGCGAATTCCCATCGCTGCGTGTTTGGGGAGGCTCTGTTGTTATGGCTTCGTCACGAGGCACACGTACGTTGTTCATCTTGGCGGGTGTACTCTTCATTCACAACATTCAGATGAGAACTTAAAGCAGAGACGATGCAACACATTAAAACAACGCCCATGTACAAACTGGAACTCCGTCGCAAGCATACCTTGGAAACCTGCTGTTGTGCGCAATCAGAGAGCGCCGATGGAAACAAAGGGGGGGAACAAGAGCTGTTTGTCCTTGCAACAAAAAAAAATAGAACACTTCAAAACGAACCGTAGAGAAGCTTTTGGATTGAACTCACCGCTTCATCCCCCTCGTTCTCGACAAAGGTATGCATACATGCAGATAAAAAAACGGTAGCCTGTATTTTCAGCGAACGCTGTAGCACGTTTTCTCGTTGCACAACACAGTCTACACCGAACGCACGGCAGCAACAAGATTAAGATACCTACACGAGCTTCGAGCGTGTGTGCTGCCCTTAAGAATACCTCGCGTCGGTGGCGCTTGCCCCTGCTTATCACTCGCGGTCCCCAACCGGCCGGCACTATCCTTGATATCCGCGTAGGACTTGATGAGCTTCCCGGCCACGCTGTGCACGCCCTGCGCGGTGGCGGCACCTGGGCAGGGGGCGTACAGGGCGATGTGGGAGAAATTCATTCAAGAGACATATTCATAGGTTTCCGGCCTGCGACGTACCCAATCTTGTGAACCCTAAGCCAATGTTCTTCCACCGGATGCATGAATTATGTACACTAGGGAAACGAGTATGTGTGGCACCTGAATGGGGGCATCGGGCAGGTTCGAAAACTTGGCTCCTGGTCTTCTTGCCTCCCTTTGCGGGTGTATAATCGGCATCTGGTCATTGGCTCCGCCTTGCCCTTACCTCGACCAGCAGCTCCAGCACCAAAAACAACCACAACCAGAACAACAAGGACCATGACAATTACAACGACGATGACGACGACGACGACGACGACAATAACAACCACCACCTTGACTACTTGGGGGAGTTCTCCAAGGGACACAGAACAATGTCGAAAAAAGGATAAAACGTATTATTCCATATGCTACTTTCTTTTCGGGAGAGCTGGACCACAATGACACATAATCAAAGTCATGGCACAAGGACAATAAACGGTCTTAAGACACGACTCGAGACACAGCAGTCCGTCACACGACCCGTCACCTGCGGCAACGATGGACAAGTCGCCTGTGTGCTTGAGCATGTCCCGCCGCAAGGCCACCCTCTGCTTCTCTGGAAGCTCTGCCTCCTCCAGGTCGATCTGATCCGAACCACGTCAAGGTACATGTGCGTTTCGATTGCGACGGTTTCAGTTTCAACGCTTCCTGATTTTCGACAGTCTGCTTGCGGGTTCCGGCTACCAGCAGACTTGGGTACGCGAGGGTTTTGATGCTCGCAGTGGAGTGCACCGAGCGGGGCCTTCAACAACCGACACGTGACGCGTGTTTTGCAGTGACTCGTTGGAATCATGGTGTAGCGCATGAACCGCACTGGTGTCAAGTGTTGTAGTGCATGAACCACACTGGTGTGTGCATTTAGCAAGTTGCGGAAACAGGTTGGCAGGACGTGTGGAGCCCGACTAGGAATAAATCGGTCACATGGACTCTTTTGACCCGCACGTTTTTTCGATTGACATCGTCCATCTAATCTCGAGCCCGACCTGGTCTCTCTCTCTCTCCGCTGTGGTAAAGCCAGGGTCACATTAAACATTATTCCCTCTCCCTGATCCCCCCCCGCCTTCACGTTGCGCTTAGGATTCGGTTAGGGTTCAATGATATATCGAGCTCTCGACTGCTAGTAGTCCCTGCAGAACGCCCCCCAAAACAAAAGAAAAAAACTCAAAATAAGCCCAGTCTCCAGTCGGTTTTCCTCCACTCACCGAAAGGACTTCACCACGTCCCTTTCGACTGTGGTTATATCTCGAAGTTGTAGGGGGTTACCACACCATCCCACGTGCCACATTTTCATCTCTGGTATATTAATAAGTATCGCTGTTCTAACGGTGACAGCAACTACAACAACAGAGTCGAACAATCGAAGGAGCAATAGTACCCAGTGTCGCCTTGCCCCAGAAACCCCTCACCTCTATAGCCTTGAAGCAGTCCTGCCTGTGGGCAAGCATAGCAGTCCAAGACGTCACCGGATCGAGCGCCTGAGAAGGGGTCTGCCGCGACCACTTGTCGAGAAGTCTGTTCAACCGCCCCCCCAGGCCCACGGCCACTGCACCCTTCGAACTTGAAGCTAAACTTGAAGTTGAAGTTGAAGTCGTGGTCCCCTTCTTGTCATAGAAAGACAGGAAGTCTTCCACCTATGCAGGGAGGACAGGCAGGAGGGGAGCATCGATAAGGCATCCACAGCTTCAACAGAAGCCGACAACTACAACCGGCAACGACAACTAACCCTAATATTGCCACTGCCACCGCGACGACGACGGCATTGACAACCGCGGCGCACCTCGACTACCAGCTGCAGTCCTCGAAGCTGGTCCCTCCTTGCAGAGTCAGCGCAGGGGTGAAGCCCCGCCCACTTCTCGTGAAACCTGAACGCGCATAGACAAAACATCCCAACAAGTCTCTCTCTGAGTGCCATCAACCCTCTTTTCACCAAGCACCACACCGACAAATTGCACTTGAAGGCGCAGTTCGATATTCCCACCACCGCTGCAGCCAACCGACAATCCATTTACTTTGCGTATCCACTGCTGGTAGGCCATGCGCTTGCTGAGGGGTGTTTCGAACAGGCCCACCCACCGAGCACAACACGTGTGTTCCCATTCCATGTCACAAGAGAGTGGTCTCAGGGGATTCGGTTTGCCTACACCCACACTCTTACCTCCTCGTCAAACGCGACGCTTGGCACACCTCTTACCACCACCTAACCCCACCACAACTACCAACCCCTTTTCCCTCATCAACACACACAAACACGGTCCACCAAAACACAAAAAAACCTGTCGTAGCAGCGGGCGACACATTGATGGGCGCGGCCGAGCTGATTCCCCAGCAGAAACGCTTTCGCCAACTCCGCCGGCATGTTGGTCTCTAGCCACGCCATCCGGGTGCAGGTGGACGCCGACGGCGACGATGACGATGAGCTTCCGCTAGAAGTACTGCCACCACCGCCACCTTCCGCCCCTGAGCGTAGGGCTAGAGAGGATGACTCCCCGGCAGTCCCGCCTTCTCCCCCTCCCCAAGAAGAGTCCGTCAGCCGTAAGGACGGGGCTTCGGGGTCGACGATGGCCTTGGCGGTGGTGACGGTCATAGCAACGGGCATTCATCAATAATTCAAGCTGGGGTTGGTGGCGGCGATGACGACGGGCATTCATCACTGATTGTAAGCCCAGTAGAGGCAAACGACTACTGGACAGAAAGACGGGACATGACTGCGAAAATTCTTGTTGGAATATGTTGCGGGGCAATGTTCCTTTTGCGGGTGGAAAATGTTGCGGGGCAATGGTGTGGCCGCATCTTCACCGGCAGGAGGCATGTAAACGCTCTCGCAAATCGGCACCACGATCAGCATATAACAACAGACATAAGAGAAGAACCGCGTGTACGAGAGGAGCGAAGCGACAATAAACGAGGAACACCATCGCTATCTGAGACAAATCTAAACGACCTCAATTCAAAACATCTTCGAAATGACTGGCTGAGACATCATGCCTAAAGACAACTACGAAAGGGAAAAATTAGTCCACAACGCGTTGATTGCAACCGCTACAAATCCTGCTTCGTTTCGTAGTTTACTAAAGGTGATACTGCTGTCATCCATCTCTCACATCGAGGAAGGCGTTGAGGGCGATCTCGCTGCGGCGATGGTCGTGCACGATAGACCACACGAAGAAAGGGAGCACGTCGTCCCTCTGTGAGGGATCCGCCCCCCACAGACGGCGCTGGCACTCTGCGGATCCCCTCGCGTCGTCGCCGTACTCCTCGCCGCCGATCTCATCTTCTCCTTCCACGCCCTCGGAGACCATAGCAACCACTTCACCTCGGAGAGTCTGTAAAGATGCGTTCGCAAAAAGGGGGATTGTTTGCTGTTTAGAAAAGGGACACATCTACAGCAGGGATCAAAGTTTCAAGGTGTTCCTGAACATGCCGCTTCCGGCGTGGTGGTGGAAGACGTCATTCAACAAGGTACGGAATTTCGTGGGAGTGTGTTCATGTATGCTCCGACCTGCGGGGGGGGGGGGGGGGCCCTTTTTTGGGGAAAACCCCCCGAAAGGGGGGGAAAATATATGGGACTCCCAAAAATCTCATCCCCGGGCTCCCAAGGAAGGGGAGAACCTTGAAAGGATGGACCCCACAAAAAAGGGCTGTTGCCCCTTGTTGTTGTCCTTTCCGCCGGCCCCTATGTGTTGTTCGGGGTTGCTTTAAAAACCCCCCCCTTGCAAACAAAAAAAACGGGAGAAGTTTTCCAACATCCTTG
>FN649734.1:4903897-4954122 GCA_000310025.1 Ectocarpus siliculosus
TCTTTAAACAAGTTAGGAAATTTGGGGGGAGGGTGTTCATTTATGTTCCGCCTTGGGGGGGGGGGGGGGGGTCCATTTTCTGGTGAACACGCCGCGAATGGGTGGGAAACTATATGGTACTCCTAAAAATCTCATCGCCGGTCTCCAAAGGACGGGCAGACCCTTGAAAGGATGGACCCAACAGAAAGGTGCTGTTGCTCGTTGTTGTTGTCGTTGCTGCGGTCGTCTATGTGTTGTTCGGTGTTGCTTTAACAACGCCGCCGTTGCAAACAAGAACAACGGCAGACGTTTCCAAGCATCGTTGCCCACGGGCACACGATTCAATATACTTGTCCCCGACCTTCCATTGGCCGAGTTGTCGCATACACTCGAGCTGGTGCATGTCCCACGCCCTTAGCTCCGCCTCGCTGGCTCCTTCCACGCCTGCGGGGCCGCAAGAAAAGGGGGAAGAAGGGATACACATTATAACACCCGTTCCAGATGATGAACGCGTAGTGCTGTTCCACAAATACAATTCGCGTTGGCTAGGCAACAAGATGTTTCAAGACACCAATGCCCTTCACTCACATACAAACACGCGGATGTTGCAGTCCCACTACCTCAACCGGTTAGTCCAGCTGCCGAGTCCTGCAGATGGCGTGGGTACGACGCAAGGCATAAGTTGCCCTTCACCCGAAGCTTCGTCCCCTACCTTCACCCTCCGACGCGAAAACCGCATGTGCATGATGTTTGCGTGAGCCGAAACCTTCGAACATCCTCTTCCGCATTCCCTAAGCATGATAGGTTGGTGCTGCTTGCCCCAAATGCCTACTGTGCTCCTCGAAAATATCAAGTCAGCATGTCGACGTGAACAACGCCAAGCTTGTACAACAACATTCCAACAAGCGGAACGAAACATTCCGAAATACTCATACAGCAGTATTACCCCTTGACGAGCGAAAAACGTCATAAGCACCCAACGATAGCCACGACAAAAAATGTCGATGACCATGAAGGGAATGTACCTTCTTCGTCCATGCCCCGAGCGGCACTGCTGTCCTGAGTGTCCGTCTCTTTCTCGAAGCGGGTGTCGTACCGATCGAGCAGCTTCTTGTACATCCTCAGGGCCACGTCGTACTCTCCTGACAGCTCGGCCTCCAAAGCTTGTCTGTTTCGATGAGTTCGTTGCCGAAGACGGCGACATAGATTTTCTCAAGGCTCGGTTACGTGATATGCTCAAGACTGCGTTTGGTTGCTGGGTTTCTGTTGTGAATCAGCGGCGTGGACGATTGTGGGCATGGGTGGGGAAGGGGAAGCGGGGACGCTGGATGCAAGGACGCGGAGTGTTGGGTGTGGGGGTGGTTGAAGTCTCGTCAGAGACTGTATCGGGGGGGAAACAACAGGAATCACGAAGAAACACTCCCATCTGTGGTTCCCTGTAGAGGCAAAATATCGAAGGTTGTGGCTGCCGTTGTCTTTACATTAAAAACCGTTCCCATCTATCTACCCAGTACCTTCTTCTGTCCGCATATTAAAATAAAATGGACCCGAAGGGTTCGCAAGTCAATAGAAATCGACGACAGAGAGCCAGCCTAGAAGGTGCAACTTAAAAAAAAAAGCAAACAACGGGGGAGGCGTACTCCTGTTTTGCAGCTGTTAGGCCACTGACCGCGCGTCCTCGAGAGGACGGAGCATGACGGTGAGGGGGATTATAACTCACCGGGTTCCCTCCGACTTGCTCGCTCGCGCGGCGACCCCAACGAGGGCGTCCCTCTCCCCGAGAGAGGCGTACAACTTCGATAGCTGCAGCCATGCGTCCTGTGAAAGAATCAAAACAACAACAAAGTCACCCACACCGCAGAAACGGGGTGGAGAAAAATGGAGGCGAAAAGAAAAAAATTCTGGCGGTGTTTCCTTCCTCTCGTGTGGTCCTGGCTGGTGCGGCCAAAGACATACATACCGAAAAGTGACAAAAACACGACGTCCAGATGAAAAAGGAACGGCGCAACAACATCGCAAAACAAGTGCAGGACGCCTTGGTTCGCCCAGGTATGTATGTACAAACATAGGCTTCACGAGCGGGACGAGTGCAGCTTGGGCAAGGACAACCGCTGAACGTATCAATGACAAAAAAAAAGTAACGGCGGTGCTTGTATGTCGCTTGTACCAGTAACTTGACTACGGTCTGTGCTCCGAACCATCCGCCATTCCGACCTCCCAAAGAGCAGAGAAAAAAAAAACGCTGACTTTCGAGCTCGAACCTGTTGCTGCACGTAGCTGCCATGACACAAACGTAGCAAAGGCAAACAACACAACCACGCCCATCAAAACAGCTGCGCCAACCAGGAAATGTGGTACAAAACTGCAGGAAAATCAAACAAAGACATGCATAGAATTCTGTTGTCCCTGACAAAGGGATCAATATTGTTTTCTCGTGGCCCACTGTAGCAACAATAGACCATTGTGCCTCTATTGTCCAGGGTATGAAATAGATAAATATATTAAAAACTGCAGTACTTGCCTGCTGTCCTTTCTCCACATCGACCACGTGGACGTTCTTCTCATCACCTCCGCCGCTGCCGCGGCGTCGACGCCTGCCTCCACCTCCGCCACCACCACCACCGCCACTAGCTGTGGCCCCACCGCTCGTGGTTGCGACAGCATCGGTGGCGGCGGCGACGGCGGCGCGTTCTTTGCCGATTCGCATGATGGACTCCTCAAGCAACAAAATGCCCGAGTGGACGTTGAGGCTGGAGAGCGCCGTGTTGGCAACGAGATCAGGGGACAGCGAGATTGCGTCCCCTCCCTCGACCGTGACCTCCTCGATCGGCTCCTGACAAATTGGGGACGATACAAAAAATGGCGGTGGAACAGTGAAATACATCTACGCTTTCAGAGATTCCGAACACGAATGCATACGTACGTGGTCGCATGAGGTTCGGCCGCGCGCATGATCGACATAGGGGGCGCGTGTATCAAGGGTCCAAGTCAGTGGAGGGGACGGGAAGATGCAGACTTCCAACGAGAAACCCTACTACTGTACCACACAGAATACAGATTCACCAAGGCGCGAATCGCAGAAGGGTGTGGTAGGGGAGCAGCGCCAAACTGAATTGCGGTGCCCGCTTGACAGGCTTGCTTCGATGGATCGAAATTACCACCGTCTTCAAAACCGTCAAAGAAAGGCCACTCGAGAAAACTCCACTCGAATTGACGATATACGTATAAGTGGTCCGGGTTGGGCTCAAAAGAGCACAGAACTATCAAGGGATTACGTACAAGATGAAAACAAACAGCAGGACCACATCCCACAGCTGGTAGTCAGCTCCCAGACGTGATAACGTTTCCCAAGGTCAACAGCTCGTACAGCTTACGCGCTCTTGACTCGAACAGCCCAGCGAACCTCAACGAACCTAGACACACACTTCTACTTCGAAGTAGAAGTAAAAATGTATACCAATCTGTATGAAGTCAAATGTGCGCTCCTTACCTCTGCGGTTGCTATCCGGGCACGCCTCCCGGTCGCAGCCGTCGAAGACGATGACGACGACGATGGAATAATCCGACCCTTGTGGTGCTGGCCTCTCTGTTCCCGTTGCTGCAGGGAAGACGACGACGATCGGCCACTACCGCCGCCACCGCCGCCGTCGCCGCCGTCGCCGCTGTCCGTGTACGGCGGGTTGACCACGGCAGTCGCGGTCGCCCGGCAGGCGGCGTGGAGGCAGGCCACGACATCCGTGTCGTGCCTAGATCAGACGCAAAAAAAAAGGGATTTGTCAGGGACCCAGGGACAGGGAGCTTCTGTGCGGGTGCCTACCTTTTGTGGAAGCTAGCCAGAGCGTACTTGGTCTCTGTCGGGTTGGTTAGGGTGGTTTGCTGCCGCGAATAGCCGGAGGGGAGTGGTGGGAACAAGGATAAACGTGACAAAACAGAAAGAGAAAATGCCGCCAGAAAATAGGGGGAAAGACAGAAGAAACAAGGAAGAGCTGGAACAAAGGAAGGACCGCCAACAACAACGATGACACTACAACCACCACCAGCAACAGCGTACCTAGCAGCCGACAGCATTCTCTGCAGCAACACCGACACCGCACGTCTCCCCTCCCCGACAGATGCCTCCCTCTGAATCTCGTCGTCCAGTTCCGGCTGCGTCCGAGCCTTGTCGGCGGGCTGGGAGGCCGAAGGGTTGCGGGCGCTGCCGCCGAATCCCGCGTACACTTCCTGCGAGGAGGCGTGTCGACGACGTGAAGGTGAAGGGAATTTTCAAGAAAAAATGCGAGATAGCACCCTATTCCATAAAAAATGCATTATTATTATTCCATAAAAAACGCAGATCACCCTTTTGATGGGTGCCGTTCTATGCCTGCAAAAACCCCTGTTGACGGGTTGGGCTATCATGAATATGCGGTTCATTATGTCGCTGTTGTTGGTATCGCCGTTGTTGTGGGTGGCGTTGGTCTTAGGCCCTCTATAAGGCAGGTACAGCGGTATGCGCCAGACCGATTCACCCGCCCTATGCAGGGCACCCGCACTTTTCAATTTATTATCCAAGCGATTTCACCCGCCCTATCGCGGGGACCCGCCTTATATAACCACCTTACAGAGGGCCTACGACTGTGCTACGATCCTCACACTCTGGCCACGATTTCGGAAGGCAGGCCTAACCTGACGGGGACAGTGCTACACCACAAACAGAAACTTCTACAGAAAAGAGCCATGATCCCCTAACCGTATGCATATGCATAGGCACTTCCGAAAAACTACAAGAAAAATATGTTGTTTCATCCCTAGAACGTAGAGAGCTTTACAGATTCTTATTACTGGTAGCAAAAAAAGTATTCCGATTCAATTATCCGATTCAAGAACGTCATGATCCGCCACTGTTTTCGGTTTGCCACCTTGAAGATCTGCACGAAAACTTCCCGAGCGATCCCTCCATCCAGCATGGACAGGTGCTGCAGAGGCCGGAGCACGTCTCCCAGCTTGATCATGATGTCGGGCAGCTCACCGTCCCGATACTTTCGGTATATCACGGCCTGAAAACGAAAAACAACGAGTGGAGGGATGGGGAGGAAGGGGGTTATTGTAGTTGTCATCCTGCACGGTCGTCGTCCTCGGATCACGGGCCCCGGCATACTTCAACGCTGGCTAGGACGGAGTGCGTTGTCGTGCTATCGCCGACCAGGCTACAGGCAAAGGCAGAAAGGGCGACTTGTTGCGGCTAGGTGTTCGGCAAGCCGCATGAAAGATTGGCGACATTCCTCTTAGCGACCCTTTGGGAGGCGGTCCACGAGCAGGTAGAACATTGGCAGACTGTTATTTTCTTCCATCACCGTAAATTAGCGCTGACAGCATTTCTGCCGGGAGCTCGAATTTGTCGTCACACAGAAGACTTGTATTTTTGTGTGTTTTTGTCTTCATTTCAAATCAGTGCTCACAGCATTTGTGGCGTTTTGCTCCGACCCGTGGTCACACAGAAGGGTTCCTCTCCCTGAGGCTGCAAGATCAAAAACATAAATCTAACCGTGACACGTCGCTGCATGTTGCTCGAGGGTCAGTACTATACACACACGGGTAGGTTGCACAGCATTTTACGTGTTCAAAGTGATTTCCCTGGGCTCCTATCTATCGATTGCTGTGAGTTTATTTCTTTTCCTTTGTGTTGAAGGGTTGGGAAGGACCTGATTGATTCTGGTGTTGGTTCTCGCCAACACACCTACCTTGCACTCCGAGTTTTCACGAGAGACTTCGAAACAACTCTCAACAATTTTTCCAAGAACGGCCTCTCTCCTCTGCTATCCGTTCTCTTCTTCCTCCATAAATATACCCCACCTCTCCCTTTCTCCCTCTCCCCTTCTCCCCATCCGCTCCTTTGTCTCACCCTCTTCGCCCTCGTGGTTTTGTCCCTGGCACGCTTCGCCGCCATACGTTTCTGCATCGCGTACGTTTCGCCCTTGGCAATGCTCGACACCGACCCCCCGGACGTCCGCCAGAACCGTCTCCCCACCCCCCCAGCCTGGCTAGACACGCCTCCTCCTCCCCCCCGGGGACCACTACCGCGCGTCCCCGGGGCGCGTGGGGCCGGCGGGGGCATCGCCGCCTGGGACCCGGCTGAGAAAACATCGGGGGGGGGGGGGGGGGGGGGGGGCTTAAGGGGGAAAACGGGGGGCCCCCGGGGGGGGGGGGCCTTTTTTTTAATTTTTTAAGGGGGGCCCCCAAAAAAGGGGGCCCCTTTTTTTTTTTTCAAAAAAAGCTTTTTAAAAAAAAATGGTTTTGACCCCCCGGTTTTTTTTTTTGGGCCCGCCAAAAGGGCCCCCCCCCCCCTTTTTTTTTTTGGGGGGGGAAAGTCCCCCCCCCCCTAAAAAAAAAGGCTTTTTTTTTTTTTTTGGGGTGTTTTAAAAAAATTAAAATTGGGGGGGGGGTTTCGGCTTCCCCCGGATTCCTTGGGGACCCCTCCCCCCCCCAAAAAAATTTTCCCCCCCAATATTTCCCTTTTCCCCCGGGGTTGGAAAAAAAGGAAAAAAAAAAAAACCCCCTTTTTTTAAAAAGGCCTTTTAAATTTTAAGTTCCCCCCCCGTTGGGGGGGGGGCCCCCCCACTTTTTTTTTTGGTTTTGGGGGGGAAAACCAAATTTTTTCCCCGGGGCCCCCGGGGGGGGCGGGGACCCCCCCCCCCCCCCGCCTTCCGGCAGCCCGCCCCCCCCCACCGGCCCCTTGGGTCTGAGACCAGAGGTAGTCCTGGGTGGCCCTCAAGTAACCTGCTTCTCGTACTTCAACGTCTGTGCTAATGGTTCCGTAACTGCCGCCACCGCCGCCGCCGCCTCCATTGTTGTAAGAGGCGATGCTGGCATTGTCTTGGCTCTGAAATCGCGGTGCGCATGGGGGGGGGGGTACTCATGTCGTGCATGCCGTAGTCGTTAGACCATTGACCTCGCATCCCTACAAAGCCGGGACGGAGCACGCCGGGTTCTCACCGGACCAGGCTCTCACAACACCAAGCGCGAAGCGCCGTGAGGTATTCGGCGAGTCGCATGAAGGGTGCGCTGCATCCTGCTAAGGGTGTTCGGCATCTTGTGCTCACTTCCTTGCGTACGGATGACAGCTGCGCATGACTTAATTTATTTTCTGGTGCTTTCACTTCCAGAGACAGTTATAAGCATGTGTAACTGCCTCGAGGATGCTTGACCATTTTAACACAACGTGGTGCGATCATCCCCCGTTGCGCGGAGTGAGGGTTCTCGACCCCGCACAACATGATCTACTCGACCACCATTATGGTTACCGCCAAAAAAAAAACAGAGGTAAAAAAAAAAAAAACGGTAACCTGGTTGCCGAGTTCACGAAGTGAGTTGGCTTGTTTTACAACATCGTTGCCAAGCGACGAAAACCCAACCCCGATGGCAAACACCGGGGGGGGGGCGGACCAGGCTCTCGGTGGTCGTGTTCTCTCTTTTGATGATTACTTCCCTTTATTGGAGGGGACCGGCACTCTTTCCAAGGTAAATACTGTGGCTACTCGTTTTTGTGTGTCCCGCTATGTGTCATCCGTTTAGACAGCTGCAAACTACCGCAGGCATAGAGGCTCCTCCAAATCGCAACGGCTCCTGAAACGATCTGGCTCGTTTGGTGCATGCACCCCCCGAAGAATACTCTCGTTCCTACGAGAGCCAGCACCGGCACCAGCAACAACGGTGCTACCAGCCGTTGCGAGCTAAGTTGACGATCGAAAACATCAGCAACATCAAAACCACCACGATGATTCCAGCTGTTGCAAGATAGCTCGGAACAGAGACAACGCCATCAGCAAGAACAGCAGCAATCTTACCAGCTGCTGCGAGCTAAGCGAAGCGTACGAGAAGGCCGGCTCCATGGGTCGCGCGTCTACCCCCCCGCCCGCCCCCCCGGCCACGGACATGTTCACGAACTCGCACGAGAGCAGGGACTTCTTGAAGAGAACATCGTTGTACCCGGAGGCCTCTTCCGCCGGCCTCAGCAGCAAGTACGGCGCAAACCTTCGGCACATTCGGAGGAAGAGTGTGCGGCGAGTGAAGGAGACAACTGAGGATAAACACAGCTGCTTCGAGGGTGCATGCCTCACACGCTAGGGTCACGGGGAACGAGGGGAATCTCAGTAATTCCATGTACCCTGGCGGGGGACAGACACAAGCCCGACAGCGATCCAGACGGACAGATAGACAGACAGGTAGACATAAACAGAAAGGCGATAAACTACGCATGCCACAATGCCCGTCCCGTCAAGATAAGTATCACCTGAGCCAGGCGCGGGCCGTCCTCGAGTCGAACATGTCTCTCATCAGCGAGAGGAGACGCAGACCGGGATCCTCCTCCAACCCCCCGCCGCCGTTCCCCGCGGAAGGTGGCGCGTCGAACACCTCCAGGAGGCTTCGCCTGATTCCGTGGCGCCGCGGCTGGGAAGGCGTGTTGGTATCACGTCCTCCCTCTGCCCCGGCTTCCGCGGGGGCTTTGTCATCGAACGTCATGCCTGCGTCCGGAGGTCCGGGTTATACGTCGCATGCGCGAGGGGACACACCAGTCAGAGAGTTTCGCAACACGGTCACGTACGAACCAAACAACGGTACCTTCTCACGAGCATGTCTCTCAAGGCGAGTTTTCGCACGATTCTTTCACGCGATTTCTTTCATGCGGGTGGTGGGAATACCTTGGCAAGGCTCAGCGGTCTGGCCACTTGACACACACCCCGCCTCTTCCTCGCCCCCGCTCTAGTAGATCGTCGAAGTGACTCCGCCTTTACTATGCGCTGCAGTACATACCACAACTTCCCGTGCTTTTCATGACAACAACAGAACAAGCACCGTGTCAACATGGTCAAGAAAACGTTCGCTGCAGCTTACGTGGGTGGGCTGTTGGCTGTCAATATCAGCAACTAGAACGCGAGCCCGAACGCCCACAGGCATAGGATTTGGAAGGCCGTGCACATTTGTTCTCTCTCACCTCTCGTCTAGGGAAACGTTACATCATTTGCCCCAAAAACATCGACACATTTTTTCGCAACCGTAAAGGTCTCAATTGCAACCGTGCGGATCGGGTGCGGCGGCACCTTCTCCCTTGACGTAGCCCCAGAAAAGGCACAGCCTTGTTAAGGGTACAGCAAACGGAGGCCTCTCACCGTCGTCGTCGGGATCCGACAGCCCACGCAGCAGGGCGCACCGAACAGTCTCCCGCTGGGCATGGGTCAGGGCCGCTCCGCCTCGCGCGCCTTCCCCCTTCGCGCCGACGCCGCTGCCGCTGCCGCTATTAGCCAGGCCCCCTTGCTCCCGGGCGGCCACGTGCAAGTCCAGGAGGGTAGCGTACGCCACTTCGCGGCACCCCCTGTAGGTCGACGGTGTGGCCAGCCCCACGAGGGAATGCGCGTCGTCCTCGCCAAGCACGGCACCGAGCTGTTTCAAGGGGGCCGGGAGGGGAGAGGAGGTAAGACGAGGGGGGGCATGGCAACCGCTTCATGGATATATCTACCACAATTTCAGGAAAGAGGGGGGGGGGGGATGCATAGCTGTGCATGCCGTAGTCGTTAGACCATTGACCTCGCATCCCTGGGGGGGTATGTATAGACTATCCTGGAGGGTGCAGCCAGATGAGCTGCTTCAGAGTGGCGAGTGGTGGGGGGGAACACGATGACGAAAGGAAGGCGTCACAATGCGTCATGTACGTATCTACAATACCAGGGAGTGCATCGGAGGGGGGGGGGTTACGTATAGAGTGTTCCCGGAAGGTGCAACCGGATGAGAAACAAGAGTACTTTCTGCGAGGTGAAATTTTTTACTTCTGCGCGACATCCACTGTACTCAAATCGAACTCGCTCCGGACGCGGAACAAAGACCGCGACGGGCGTTGCGCTTTGCCGCGAGAGTGCTTGAAAGACGCGACACAGCCACAGCACACAATGGTGAAACTACGACGAAGAGCAAGAAAAAAGCAAATACACAAAAAGCAACAACATTAACCGAAGCAACGGAGAAGAGAATAACAACAACATCAACAACCAACACAACACCAACAGCAACAGCCTTCCGTCGGCCCTAACCTGCTTGGACGTCATCGTCTTGGTCAGTTCGCGAAGGAGCCGCAGGGCCGACAGTTGCGCCCTGGGCACCCATTCAGAGGGTGTGCCCGCCTCCTTAGACCCGCGGACGAACTCCACCTCGGGCTCGAGAAGCAACGAAGGCAAGTACGGCTGCAGCCTCGTGAAGAGGTCTTGCACCTCCAGGGTCGGCACCTGCCCACTGTGTTGTTTCGGTTCGGTTCACAAGAACGTTGAGCGGGGTACATGACTTTGTTGTTGTTGTTTGTTGTCGGTGGTGGTACATAGTCGTTTCTGTTGACTCGCTTTCGTTCCTTGCCCCCCTTGCGACGAGTTTATCTTCCGCTTGCTTTCGCCGCAACCTCTTGGCGCATGTGACGGCGAAAACAGGCGCGCGTTCTGTTCAAGATCGAAAAGCATCAACGACAGTGATGTCGGCAACGGCGACGGGATTAAAATATCCTTTCCAAGCCTCTCACCGGGGAAAGTTGTCGGCGAGGGTTTCCAGGAGGCGTCCCCGACAGGAAGCGTCTGCGAACTGCATCGCCCCCAGGGAACTCAGGAGCAGCTGGCGAGTCATCACTGCCGGGTAGACGCCGGAGATTGCCGCCACGGCGTGAACAAAGCGGCTCCGCAGCTTCCCGTCCCTCCCCTGCGCTCGGGGGGTGGAGACGAGTACAGACCACCCGCGGTGACAAGGCACACGGTCAGCGGGAGCATCCGCTTGTAATGTTACCGCTACTGTAGCTTCAATACAACAACAGTAACAGCCCCATCAATATCATCAACAACAACAACAAGAGCCGCGACAACGACAACAACAACAACAACAACAACAGCAACAACAATCAGCAACAAATGGTCTCTCTCATTTCCTTCCCACCATGCGCATGAGCCGGTCGGTGACCCTGCGCGCCAGCCACTCCGACCCTTCCGCCTGGCGCAAGACCGGGCAGAGGCTGTCCCCCAACGGTAACCCCCCGTCCTCCTCGAGCCAGGACACGTGGGCCAGGGCCATGGCGAGAAGCTCCGTCCCCGTCTCGAAGGTGTTCTTCTGCGTGTAGGACAGGCAGACGTCCGGGAGGGTGCGCGCCAGCTGGTCCGCGGCGGGCACGCTGGACGTGAGCACGGGGACCTTCATGCCCAGGAGCACGCCCAGGAGGTTGAGGCCCGTGAGGATGGTGTGCTTCGCCTGCGTGCCCCCCCCCACCCCCCACCCCCCCATTCGGGTTGCGCGACAGCAGCATCAGTTAGTTTTTCGTCGATATCAGTGGCATCAAATAACAGTCTTAACGGAGAGAGATACGAGGCCCCCGCCCAGTGCTCTCCCAATATGTGCAATGGACTCGAATTTACCAAGAACAGGCTTGATAACCGACGGCAGAAACGGTCGCTCCTCACCCCGCCCCCCCAATCGCCACGTTAGAAATTATACGAGCATCGCTTACCTGTACCCCCTTGCTCTGGGTGCTGGCGTGGGCGCCTCCGGTGTGGCCCTCCCTTTCCTTCAGCATGTCGACGACAAATTGGAGGTTCAGTCGGAGGTCGTTCGTCCTGTCATCGGCAAATACAGGCAACGAGAAAAAACGAGGTGGTTCGAGATACAGGAGAAGTAGCAATGGGTGTTCCAACAGGTCTGTGTGATGAGTTGGGGCAAGGAAAGCCATTCCCATGTCTCTCTATCTAGTTGTCGCTGCCCCTGCTCGTGCTGTTTGCAGAGTATCGCTATACGCAAGATTTCCAATTTCAGCCATGAGAACAATGCTTGGTGGCTTCTGAGTAGCGTCGAGGTGACAACGTGACGGTTGGCCAATCGCTCTTCCAGCGGCACTAGCATCTCGTTCATGACAGCGCGTCCACAAGCGAACGTAGTGCCAGCAAGCGCAGACCACACCTAACACCTACATACCACAATGCACAATTTGCTTCCCAGACGACGGCGGGTACACGTAGAGCGAACTGAAAAGGGTTACAACGACTCTGGGTTGTAGAGCTAGTTGAGTAGGCACGCAGGATGTAGAACAACACCAATGAACACCTTCCAGTTCGGTGCCCTTCCATACGGATGACGTCGCCGTTGTGGTCGGTCTGTTCGACGACTTCGTCCCCGAAGAGACCGACCAACCCGGCCACGAGCAGCACATTAGCCCGCAGCATCGGCGTCTTCCCGTCGGGACAGCTCGCGACTGACATCAGGTGCGACACCAGGCGGTTGCCAACGTCAAGGAGGGGCTGCCGGGAAACGTCCCCGGGGTCTCCCCCCGCCTCCGCCGCTCTCCGCCGCTCTTCCGCCCTCGCCTCTCGCACGGCCCGGCCCCAGCCGCTCGCTCCTGATTCGTCGAGGAGCAGCAGCGTGAAGTCTCGTAGGAGGTAGTGGAGACCGTCCTCCCCGTCGGTCCTCAACCCTGCGGATGGGGGGTAAGGTGTCGGACAATGGCGGCAAAAACGTGAAACATTTGCGCCAATCATCGAGCGCGCACCTCTTTCTTTCTCTCGACCTCGTGTTCCGGCAGGTACAGAGCGCGGTCAGTATGATGGCAAAGAGCTCTCTCTGTGCACGGCTAGGGGGGGGGGGGGGGCGTACTCATTTGTTGCTTGCCGTAGTCATTTGACCATTGACCACGCGTCCCTTTCGAGACGGAGCACCGTTCCTACACCTACTAGAGACACCACCAACATTTGGGAGCTCTTTACGTTTCTGCCACAAACTCCATAAATTTTTCTTGCACATCTTATCCCCGTCCTCTAGGGCCTCTTGTGCCCACCATCTATCCCCAATGATCGCGATCGTTTTTTCGCTGTTGTCTAATTTACCAAACTTGTCCATGTCACACCCTCTCTGTCTCATTTCCTCCTCGAGATCCTCTCTTTCCTTCCTGTACAACTCACACTCCCCAACTATGTGGGGTCTACTCTCCTCCGATTTGCCACATGGACATGTGTGTCTATCCTCCTCTTCCTCTCTCCTACGGCTGGTATACCTCTTCCTCCGTTCTGGCAAGTCCAGATCGCCTACTCGAAATTGCAATTTCAGCTTTTTCGCATAGTCCATGGGACCGTCCAAGTACTTCTTCGGGGGGGGGGGTAAGGAGGATGCCGGGTACATCACGAGAGCCCCAGCGTTGCAGCTACACGAAAAATCATGCGGAACATGATTGGCGGTCGAATTAGAAATTCGAGGAGCGCTGTGGACGCTGCGTTTTGAGTGTTTCCCACGCACGACATGTCGGACACCTTTTGTCACCCCCCCCAGCCCTCCTCTTATGTTTCGTTGGCTTCTGCTGGACCAACCACGACAAGTATCTCCTTCACACTACCACGATCGTTTCAAGGCACGCATGCCACAGGCGGGCCACCTTCAGGGAGCGGCGCCAGAGCAAAGTCGGACAAGGCCTTGATCCACGGCACCGCCCACGGCAACAGAGCGGTCGAGACCGGGGCGTTGAGCGCGAACTGGAACGCCAGGATGCGCACGTTTCGCGGGAGGTCGATGTCTTCGAGCTTGGCCCTCATCTTGACCGACCACGCCGGCTCAAACCTACGGCGTTCAAAATATCAGTTATTAGCGTGGTGCACAGGACTCTTTTTAGTTGGAGAGGCCACAATCGCACCAGTATGCACACGCGCGACGTCGCCCATGCGCCGTCACCATGGGTGGACGCCGCAATTTCCACGAGGCGCATGGGTGTTAAATCTGGGAAACGAGGCATGGCAGCAGCAAAGACAGTCAACCCAATCGTGGTCGCACGTGCTTACATTCCATTGCTCTGGTCGACCTGCTCGTTCCAGCTGTCTCCGAACAGCCGCTGCTGGGCGACCATCACCTGCAGCAGCGACCGCATGCACGGCTCCTTGTTCACGTGACTCATCTCGAGAAACACAGCGTCCTCTTCCGCGTTTCCCCCTCCCCGCGTTCCGCCCCCAGCACTCTCGACAGCCCCACGCCCGAAAACCGGGGCCATGTCACCCTGGGACTGCGACTGGGACCGGGGATGCTGGGAGTCCGTCCCCGGCTCTCCGTCCCCTTCCGGAACTCCCGCCGGCTCCGTCAGCGCGGCCTGGCTGCTGTAAGTCTCTCTCTCGTCTTCCGCGGCGGGGTCCGCAGCACCACCGTCACCGCCCGCCACCACAGCCAGCGAATCACCGCCGAACCCGAGACTGCTCTGAGAGAGCATCGAGGAAGCGGTCATGCCTCCGCGGCTGCGACCCGTAGTCGCCGCGCTTCGGCCGCGGCCGAGCGGGGGAGGGCGCGCCGGGAGAAGCCGAGACGATTGGAACACCTTGGGGCTTACTTCGAACGTGTGCTCGGTCTCCATGTTCAGGACAAGGGCGAGCACGCTGGTCTTGCCCCCGCCCGGCCCCGACGACTTGGCGTAGAGGGCGTCCGACCACACGAGCTTGTCGAAGAACTTCTCCTTGTCCTGGGTTGCGCGAACGGCTGTGCATACGCAGGAGAACACCGCCCGGCGGCAGCGCAGCTCGAGCCAATTCTGGCTGAACTTTTCCTCCGAGGCAACCACCGCCTTCCAGGCGTTGCAAACCCCGAGCGTGACATCCTTGAGAGTTAGAGCCTTCTCCTCGTCCCCCTCTTGCCGCTCTTTGGCGGGACCGTCCTCGCTCGTCTTCTTCTTCCTGAACGCCGAGTCCGCCAGGGCCTGCAGCGGCTCGAGGTCGAACGCGTCGTACAAGACCTCGAGCAGCGAGAAGCAACACGACGCCACCAGCGGGCCGTCAAGGAACGCCCCAGCCTTGCTGCGCTTCCCGATAACCGCGAACAGGCGTCTGAGTAAGGCCCCCTCGACCGCTTTCCCCTTTGAAACGGGCCTGAACCCGCTGCCCGCAGTGGCCGACAGGTACAGGCTTTTGACGATTTCTGCGGGGCAGTGCCGCAACATCGGCAGGCACACCTTGTCGAACAGGATGGTCCGGACGCTGGCCCCGACTCTCCCCGCGGTGAGCTTGTCCAGGCAGAATCCGAGCACGGCCTCCGCCACGCCGCTCGCCTCCATGTCCAGCCCGGAAACGAAGGCATCCAGGGCCTTGTCGACCCATCTGTGGTGGCGTGTGACAGCAAGGAGGGGGGCGGAGGAGGAATCATGTGGGTTTCGCAAGTTGAGAAGAGATTGTGCCATCCGGTGTTTGTTCCATCGTGACGTACATGTTCAGATCAAGCCTGGTCCAATCTGTGGGCACGAACGCAAGAGGCGAAGCTATGCCAGGCGCATGAAACCAATTCGGCATGGGGTGAGCAAGGAGGCTGTGAGTGAAATGCATCCCGTGTGCCAGACATTACTGGGGTTCTTGGCACGGAGCAATTCTTCAAGTGCTAGTCTTTCTCCTTTAGTGCCCCTACATCAACCCAATACGTACTTTCGAAGGCGTTTTCCTGCGCCCTGCACGGGGGAGGCGGAGGGTCATAAGGGCGATGGGCAACCTAATCCTTCCTGGGTAGCGTGCTATCCGCAAATCCCACCTGTAGTGCCGGTGCTTCCGGCCTTCCGCTAGGGTACCGAAGAGCAGCTCCAGCAAGCCAAGGTCCCCGCACCTCACGAACGCACCGAGCAGCCCCCTCAGCAGCAGCGCGAACGCGGTCGCCTGCTCCGACCCTTCCGCTGGCTCTCGGCTGTTGTCGATCGGGAAGTGCATCGACATCATTTCCTCCATAGCGGGCATCACTAGCCCGTCGGACTTCCCCTTACCCCCTGCGCTGGCACCGGCACCACCGGCTCCACCTTCGCCTTGCCTCCCAGCGTGTGGGACGGCATGCCCGTAGTTCCGAGCTTTTCGCGTGATGCACGGCCTCAAGAACGGCACAAGGGTGAGAGCGTCCGCCTTGGTGGAGGCGTCAACAACCGAAGATGACGACCCCAGCGTCCGCGCCACCAACAGGGCGCTCATTTCCAGCAGCCGCTCAAAGTACGGCGGCGACGTCGTGGACGAACCGCTGCTGCCGCTGGCCGAGGTGGCGATGGGAGACCCGGACTTAACAGCCGCGGCCAGCCGGAGGAGGCGGTGGCAGAGACGGAGAGATTCGCGCAGCATTTTTCCCGTGCCGTGAACCCCGACGGCCGCGCTACCGCCGGTCTTCCCCCGCACGGCGGTCGGCGGCGGGCCCCAGTCAGGGTCCTCGACGAGGCGTCGAAACTCGGGCAAAATTACGCTCAGCGTCTCGCTCGGGTCCATCGTGGCCCGCGAGGTGAGGGTCGTCGCCCCCGTCGCCCGCTCCGACTGAAGGATCAAAACGCCTTCGAGGACAGAAAACGCCTGCGCTGCCAGCAAGGGGTGGTGACCGCGCGTCTCCCCGGCGGTGGTGGACAAACAGGCATCCACGAGTGCCTTGCACACGCTGGACCAAGGGCAGCCAGCTCCACGCCTCAGCAGCGCATCGTGAATTGGCTCGGAAAATCGGCGGTAGAAGAGAGAGCCACGAGTGGCGCCGCCCACACCTACCGCAGACGCTGCCGCCGCTCGTTTCGCCGGGTGCAAATCTAGCAAGCCGGCGAGGATGGAGGCGGCACCGATGGTAGCTCCCGTTGTCGTGGGAAGGCCTAGGTCCATCGACAGCCGCAGAACCGTCTTTGCGCGGTGCTCGGACGCCGGCCGCAGCCCCTCCGGGAGGCGGACAACCGTGGACCAAAGCCCGGAGGCAAGGCGAAACGCTTCGCCGCCGCCGCCGCCGACACTGCCAAAGAGCCCGGAGTTCGCGAAAGACCTGTACGCTCGAATAACGCGGCCCGTGAGTTCGTCGTCGGGAGGAGTAGGTGAACGCCTGGCGTTGCTGCGTGCGGTAGAGGGTTTCCTGCCAGCACGACCGGAGACGAAGGGGCGAGACAACGCCTGCTGGGATGAAAGGGACTGCGCCAAAATCCACTGGCAAAGGTCGACAGCATCGTCTTCTCCGCTGCTAGGGCTAGCGGCCGAGAGCCTAGCGCTGTCTTCCTTGGAGACCCGAACTCGCAGCAGGCTCTGCAGGGTCTCGGAAAGCCCGTTTCCTGGCCCCGCGGCATTATCCAAGGTTTTCCAGTGCTTCAGAAGGCGTTCCACCGCTGCCGGTAGGACTGCAATCCAGCGTTGAAAGAGGGCCAAGCGAACGAGCGAAGAGAGAGCTTGTTAAAACTTGAAAGCGGATTGGGTGGGCAGACCTCGGCCCTGATCCCTTCCAATAATCACCCGTTGTGGATGTTGGAAAACACGACCAGAGACGACCGACTTGATGGGTATCCGAAGTGTACGGTTGGCGCTTCAGTATAGAAAAAGCACACGGGTCTTCCTAAAATTAGTTCGGACACGCTGAGGAACACGTTTCCGAGGGGGAAAAGCCAAAGCTGCCGTAACGGTAGCTGGCAACCGAGGAATACGAACTTGACTTTCTGCTGTATTTCGAGATTCTGAATATTCCTGCTCCCGTTGTGATTACCTATTCTCCTTAGGGTACACGCTGGTACAGAGCTCCTATCGGGTGCAGGGACGGCTTAGTCGGTCACCGGTACGTGGGATACTTGCTCGAAGACACGCCGACAAACACACTCATGGGCGCAGGTTTTGTGGTCCCTGCCCTCCTCCCCTCTCTCTCTCTCTCCCTGGTTGGGCGAACGCACGCAATACGCCCCGGCTTTGCAGGGGATGCGAGGTTTATCGTCGAAGGGTACTACGTGCATGATCATGGCCGACCCCGACCTCGCCCCTCACATTGTTCCACTTCGTCCCCGTCGGAAGCACGAGGGAGAAATTCCCCGGCCCACGGCCACACGAGACAGTATATCACGACCAGGTGCGCGCGGCGGCTCCAGAGGCCTTCTTTCACCAGAAACGCGGCCATCTCGTCTCTCCGGGCGCCGTCGTCGGACAAGCAGCCGGCGAGGAGCGTGAAACCGCGGCGGAGGAGCACCGCCCGGGACAGCTGCGCGGCCGCCCGCTCCGTCGGGAGCAGGCCCGGGTCGTCCACCACTAGAGGTCGGCTCGCCTCCGCGGCCAGCCTGTTTCGCCGGAGAAAGGGCACGTAGGAGTATAGAAAAGGCTGTCAATCTCAATAACAACGGTTTCGGGATGAACAAAACAACATGAAGCGGTTCGAACTGCGCCTTTTCGGCACGACAGGGAGGGTACTATTTGTCAGGCCTTTGGAATGGACTCGAAACACGAAGGAGAACAGGGACGTGATACAAAATCATGTGCTTCGTGGAGTGAATGGAATCGCTGCAACCTAGAACAGTATGTGCGACCGAACGATACCACTTCGTATGTCCAAGGATGGTGCTTCCTCGAACCAGCGAGCGTGGTTCCCCGATCTAACACTTGGGTGAATATCCTCAGGCCCCAGCCGCCCACGTGTTGAAAAGCCCTTCGATGCGGCAAGGATGTTAAACTACCAATCTCAACGAATATTATATCATGCAAACATGGTAAAAGAGCGGGAATCAATAACACAACACCCAGCTCTGTCCTGCAGAGCGTGCACCGCTCAACGAAATATCGTAGATCGCGATAGATGCCAATATCGTTGTTTCGTCAGAAAAAAAACGGTTGTTAAACTCTGAGAAAAGTATACTTTGAAATCTCTCCAACAGCTGTTTTCAGCGCTACCTTTTCAGTCTAAATTCGATTTTTCTGCCGCGGAGATTCTGAACGACTGTAACATCAACAAAGCGGATGTGGGTCTCTTGCGCGACCTACGCATACAGTGCGGTAGCAAATATCGTTTGGACCCCACCTCGCTGCTACCGTCCCGCTGACATTGGCAACAGTCGGATGTCGCAACCCGTCCCCCTGAACGACACCGGCATCGCCATCACGCTCTTCCTCCCCAGCAAGCGATTGGAATGGGAAGTCCTCGAGAAACTTCCCGAAACGTTCCACGACCCCGGCTAGCGACCGGACCACGAGGGGCTCGGCAGCTTCTGAGCCGTAGCTGGAGCTGTCACCACCGCCACTGCCGTCTGCCGCCGCGTCCTCTCGGGCAGACGAAGCTTTCCGCTTTTTGCCGGAGGACTGGCTCTTTTTCTGGCTGGTACCACCGACGCCGCCGTCGCCGCCGCCGCCACGCTTGGGCGCTCCAAGGAACAGCTCGGCGGCCGTAATGATCCCTGTGTCGCGGGCGAAGTTGTAGCAGTCCGCGGCCGTCGCGATTCTGTCCCACTCCATCGTTTCATTCTCGCGCAGTTCCGCCCCCTGTTCGCCCCCGATGGCCTTGAAGCCACCACCCCCGACTGCTGCCGAAGAGAAGGCTTGGCTCTGAGACGCGCTGCTCTCGAACACTCGGACCGCCTCCGTTATGCCGGCCCTGCCGGATTCCTCGAGGCGCCGCCACACCCAGGTGCGGGCGCCGTCGTTTTCCGAGGGGGTTTCGTCGAGGCCGTCGAACGTTTCGACGACGAGCGGGCACAGTGCCAACAGGACGGTCATGCACTTGCGGCGGAATCGCGTCTCAACCGCGCCGACCTGAAAAATTGTGTTTAAACGAAGAAGGAGGTCGCAAGGAGGTTGTTGAAAATACGCCGACACTACTACCGTTGAAAACAAATAATACCAGCAACCGCGACGACGATGAGCTGGTTGTGCTGATTGCGTTTGAAATACGGACGGTCGAAGAAAAAGGAAAAAACGGGTATCGCCGGCGGAACGTGATATCTACACAACGTACATATTTTCACCAGTACACTGCTGTATAATTCGTTGCCCAGCGTTCTCACCCGGTCCCAAGCCCAACCAGCCATCTCCTCGACGCTCCGCAGTTCGCCCCTTTCGTCCCTTTTCCTGAGGAGGTCTCCTCTGTCTCCCTTTTCGGTGATGGACTCGTGGACTACCCTCAGGGCGCGGTCCACGGCCGAGGACGCCGCGTCCGCCACTCCGAGCGCCGAGTGGTCGTGGTGAGCCCGTCGCAGGGAGATCAGCGCCACGTGGAGCAGGCGCAGGGCGTACCTGCGGCGGTTGTAAGCGTGTGCTTGCTTTTGATTCCAAGCCATACCCAGGACAATTTCAAATCGGGCATAGTGCGAACAACCTCGCCCCCCTGCCGTGAAGCCACGGGGGCACCGAGTCAACGCTTGGCGCCGTTTACCTCACGCGTCATAAATGTTTCATGTGTTCAAAGCGTTCCAACGCAGGCAACGCACGGGCAAGTCGCGGCGCAGTACGCTTGAGACCGAGAACAACATCTTAAAACGCGCTGGAGCACAACACCAGCCTCTGGGTGGACACGAGGTAGGTGTACCATTTTTCCTGTACGCCTGCAACTACGGGGGGAAGGGAAATCTCTCGCGTGACCGAAATTCGGGGGGGGGGGGTTAGGAAGAGTGGATTTCGCTTCAGACAACTATACCCAACCATCGAGCGCGACGTGGAGCAAGTGCAGGGCATCCTCTGTTGGTCCTGCCGGCACGGAGCGAAAGACCACGGACCGGTCGAAAAAACAGGGGCAACGTGCGAACCGACGATGCACATGCACGGACGACCTTTCCAAAACAACGCATGTGCGGAACGAGCCATAGTTCCGCTTACATGGATAGCGTTCGGCACTCTAGCCCTGTCGGTAGGTCTTTGGTAGCGCGCGGAAACGAGAGAAAAGGCGGCACCTTTACGTACTCCCACTAGAAAAGCCGTTCCGTGTCGTCCGTCTGTAGATCGCGTGCAGGCTGGCTACGACGGCGTGTACTCGTTCTGCTGGACACTGCTGTCCAAACGCTCCAAGCAGAGCACTCACTCACCCCTTCAAGCGGGTGGCACACCAGCTGTTCTTCACACGACAGAGAAAAGAAAAACGTGCTTCACACACGTGCCGGCTGCCAATATCACGTGAAAATTAAACCACCACAGCATGCCATCCATCCGACAAGCGAGGTATGAGCGGTACCACCATCATTACGCCCACCGGCGCACCTGTTGAGCAGAGCAGTCTCTTCCCGAAGCGGACGGCACAGCTGATTGAACGCCATGAGGCCGCCTAGGCGTCGGTTCTTGTCAGGGTGTGTGGCGAGGGAGAACACCCGCGTCAGGAGCGCATCAACTGCTACGGGTCCCTCCGCCTGCGAAATCGGTGACCAAAATGGCGGGTGCGCGTTCCGTGCGTGGTTATTCATTTCCGGCGCTTGGCAAGGGGATAACGTTTACGTAAACTCCCTGCTTCTAAGACACTTTTTTTTAAGAAAAATATGAGCGACCTTCTTGTAGCGGGGACGACTTTACCATGATCAGCGGGGCTTTGCCTACTCGCCCTTGAGAGTCAAAAATAAGAGTTCAACATGCCCCTCGCCTGTTGCCTCTTCGTTGACTGCTTGATGGCGTAGCGGAGGAACTCGACGACACCCTTGGCGCACACCTCCCTTAGCGGCCCCCCTTCCTCCGCCGCTGCACCCTCTCCTAGGCAGTCCAGCAGCGCCAGCGTGTCGTCGTTTTCGGTTTGCGCCTGCCGTAGCAGTTGTTGTTGCATATGGGGGCACGTCCGGGGCGAACAGCATGCATCGGTTAATCGACAAAAAGTGTAGTAGCGAGAGATGCGCGGAGAAAGACAAAGGGTGCAAGGCGTGATAGAGGTGGCAGAGTGTCGCTGGTGAACCACGATGCACACGGCCCGAAGTTGTTTGCGTATGAGGGGACGTCCCGAGCGGACGGCATCCCTTTCCTGAATCCCAAACCGACATATACGTCCATTACGCTTCGACTGCTAAAGTTTCTGTCTTCGATCCGGAGAATAGCCTAGCCTCGGCCGTGACGGGGCTACAGATCATGGCTTTGGAAGCGTTTTCCGTTTTGTAGTTGCGCTGAGACTGACGTCTGTTCATTGATCAGCCGGTCGACGCTAGTGACAACGACACACACGGACACACGGCCACCCCGTCGGTAAAACCCATTGGCTAGAAAGCGTGTACGCGTTTTGTATCTCGCTGTAAGTGTGACGTCTTTTCATCGGTCAGACGGTTTCCGCGGTCGGTGCAAGTAAATCTACACAAACACGTCTTCGCCTTTTTTCATTCCGTGTAAAACTAGCATATTTCTA
Organism: Ectocarpus siliculosus; assembly: GCA_000310025.1. Classification (NCBI taxonomy): domain Eukaryota; class Phaeophyceae; order Ectocarpales; family Ectocarpaceae; genus Ectocarpus; species Ectocarpus siliculosus. The sequence goes on from FN649734.1 coordinate 4,925,927, forward strand.
TTAGTCAGCCGGTTGGCGCGGTCGATGAAAACCAAACACGCACACATCTTTTCATTGGTCAGTCGGTTAGCGTGGTCGGTGCAAATAAGAAAACACACACACACACCTTGGTACAGTATCTGCCATGAATCCGGAGTGTAGCATAGCCTCCCACATTACGCCCCCTCATGGGGTCCCAGATCATGCCCTTTAGAATCATATTGTGTTTTCAACCGCACTGAGACTGACGTATTTTCTTTGGTCAGCAGGTTAGCATCGTCGACGCTAGTAACAAAAACACAGGCACGCACACACCTGTGAGAACCAGCGCACGAGCTGCATGGACAGCTTCGAAAAGAGGGTCCTCGTCGTCTCGTCTAGGTCCACGGCAAGCCGCAGGACCGCGGGAAACACCCGCCGAAAAAGTTTCGAGAAGTCTCCAGGCCGGCCCTGCTGCCCGGAGGAAGGGTCCGTCGCCGTGCAGCCAACCTTCGGGTATGTTGTAAATATCGAGTCGTTAGAGGGGGCCGGAACAGGGGGGGGGTGTCATACAGCCGTAAGATAGAGGGAAATGACGATACCCTAAAAAACACACCCGCGTTGTCCACACGGAAAAATGGAGCAACAGAGCTGAAAATTGAAAACCCTGAGAGAAGAAGTGGGGGGGGGGGGGAGTGAGAGGCAGAGAGAGAGAGAGAGAGAGAGAGAGAGAGAGAGAGAGAGAGAGAGAGAGAGAGGGAGAGAGAGAGAGGCAGAGAGAGAGACGATAAACATTGAAGCAAAAGGTCGCACAGTGTATCAAACTTTTCGACGAGCTGGTGGCTTTGGTAACTCGTTACAATAGGGTATCAAGGTCTCCGCATGCGTCGCTCGGCCGAACAGAGGGCAAAGAGGAGGGAGGTAAGGCCCAACAACGAAAGAAGGGTCGTGAAGGGCACGAAGTTGCTTCGTGATACTTCTTCGAGTGCGGACGAAAGAGTTGTCCAACGAAAAGAGGTTGATTGCACATGCACTCCAATATTACTCGACCGTAAAGGAGCGGGACTCTCATTGGTCTACAATATCTCCCACGTGCCCACGAAGAGTAGACCGGCGACACATTCTAGCGCCAGGAGAGTCTTGGTAGGTTTTCGTCCAACCATAGAAGAGGCTAGCTCTGAACGGGCAAATAGACGGGGCCATCTGGCTTTACGACGAACTTTTCCAACTACCTCCAAGTTCGACTTCCAACGATACGAAACAGGTGCAACCCTGCGAAAGCTACGCCTACGCCTACCATGTAGACCACGAGAGCGTGGAGGCATTCCGCGGCCAGGGTCTTGGTCTGCCGTGCCCCCTCGTGCAGAGCCAGCTCGACCAGCCTCTGGAGCACCCCGTCCAGGCAAATCGTGAGCGGGTTCTGCCTGTCCTTGAACGGCACGTTGAGGAGGATGCGTGGCGTCGTGTCCCAGGCCAGGGAGTCCGAGAGTGCCTTCGAGGCATCGGTCGCGACCAGATGGTTCCTGAAGTTCAACCAAAAACACGCCGACAATGGGGGAGAAAAGCCAAGTAGGTGCACCAGACACAGCTGTATCAGACATAATCGTTTCCAAAGATCGAAGGAAAATCTGGAAATTCACACGTACCAGGTACAAAACTTCACAATGTGTTAAATACATGAACATCAGGGTTGGGGTTTGGTTGTTTCGGGCCGTCAACGGAGTCGCGTCATCTGCTGCTCGCTGAACTTGAGCATCACGGCCTGATGACATCTGAGAGGGTTTGGGGGACGTACCAAATTACAGCCCCTTTTACGGGTGAACGACACGTCGAGAGAAAATATCAAACCAGAGGAACAGTCAAAGAGAGAACGGAGGTGTATCGATGGTTTGGCCATATCAGGAGGTATTCAAGCTTTTCATGTCTGAGTATTTTGCCTTCGAGCGTCTCACAAAGCTTTCGAGTCAATTCGGGTCGAAGACCACAAGAAAAAAACAGAACCGAATGTCGATCTCGTGCAGCCAAATCACTGGATACCCGACCAGAAATGACCCCAATACCCTCAAGCTCCGGCCGACAAAACAATCACGTTTCTCCAGCGTGGCTATCATAATACCACCCCAATACACACACCTCCCTCCTAGCCTTCCAAGAAATCGCACGATCCTCCTGCGTAAGTCCTTCCTCCTCGACTCCTCTCCAGCGGTGTCCCCGCTCCCCCCAGCGGAAGCGGAAGATCCCGCCGCCTTCCCGCCCTTGGAACGCCTCACTTTCTCGGCGGATCCCCCGTCGCCCCCGGGGCCGGCGGACAGGTGCTTGTCTAGGTGCGGCAGGATCTGAGCGGGACGGCAAGCAAGGATAAAAACACTCAGATTTTTCCAAGGACAAGAGCCATCACCGAATGAGAACCACCGAATTCCGGCGCAGCTTCGACCTGAACCCAGGGCGATGGCTCGTAACCGCTTTTCTCAAGCGCTTCGACTCGGCAACCACACATGCGCCATCCGCCAAAACTGAAAAAAGAAATCGCCATCAACGAGACATCGCCAGGCCCAAAAAAAACAGCCCCAAAACGCTTTCGAAAGCGAAAATCATCATCAACGACCCCCCCTCACCTCTCCCAAGTGGGCCCACAGCAGGTTAGGGGTCTCCTCCCTCCACCTCTCCAGCGCTTCCACCGCCACCACCGCGGTCGGCAGGTGCGACGTTCCGGACGTGAGCGCCGCCCTAAGGGCGGGGACGAGGGGGCTTAGATCCCCCCCCAGCAATCCCACCGGAGCGCTCAGGAGGGTCTCCGTGCAGGCGGCCAGGAGCTCGTCGCGGAAGCCGCCCAGGCGCACCGTCATCCACTCAAGGTACCTGTCGCGGGGGGTACGTGTTTGGTGGTGTTCGGGGAGGGCGGCTGTCATCGACTCGAGGTACTTCACCGGGGGCTGGGGTGTAATGGGGGTGGCAACATGCCAAGACAACCCGACAAAAGAACCGAAATATCCGACGGACGCCACTCGCCTGCACAAAATCCTGCGGCAATTGATTCTCTCGCCGCCGTCTCCGACCCTCTCTTCGGCAGCGGCCTGGCCACCGCCACCTCCTCCAGTCGTGGAAACCTGATCACCCCGGCCTCCGCCGCCGCCACCACTACTGCTGCTGCTGCGGCTGCTGCTGCTGCTGGCCCCTTCGCCCAGGCTTCCGCCCACGTCGAGACCGATGGCCGTGACCACGGATCCCGGCGAGGGGGGGCACAGCACGGCCTGCGCACACGAGGGCGAAAGCGGGAATAGTGAGACGCGAAGCCGTTGTCACCCTCTTTACACGAAGGGCCGTTTACTAAACGGACCGTATTTGGACTTAAGTATCCAAAGTTCTGAAACCTTCCTGGGGTTCCAAACACCAATCCAAATCTTCTGTAAACTTGCAAATGTTCAGACTGTCCGTTTGTTCTCCGGCGCAATCCAGAATCCAACCGTTAAACTTGGAAACACAATGAGCGAGACGTGTTCCGTTTAAGAAGACCCCTAAAACGCGGGGTATGTTGCACGCAAAGGGACACTGGCTGTACGTGGGAGTACACGGTGCAGGGCATTAGCAGGGGAATGGAAGGAGTACCATGATTTTGTTTATTTTTATGACGGCGCCGTCATTCCGCTGCATCCCATAACAACAAAGACGACATGCCTTCCTGTCTGCCGGCGTTCTTACCTGATCACAAGGGGTCTCTGGTGACACAGTGTGGTCATCGAAATACCCCGAGCGAGCGGTCTCGCGGAATACCAGGGTGACCAGCCGGTAAAACCCGCTTACCAACGGCCGTTCCAAAGACCGTTTCACGAGCTCCGGGCAGAGGATGGGAACCCATTCCAAAAGAAGGTCTGGGCGACACCTAAAACAAACAGAGCGGGGGAAGCGTAACACGAAAAACAATTCATTTCATGCTCTCGTTGGTCAGAGTGTCGGAAGCGTTTGTAGTCATCCCGCCGGGCTCCGTACCTATAGCTGCCACGGGGTTCCACCAGTCCTTTTCTCGGCAGTGCCTTGCAGAAGCCGAAATCGAACCATTGGTGGACTAGTCAGCGCTGACTAGTCTTATGATGTGATTTCGGCTTCTAAAAAAGTTAGGCGTGGGGTCCGAATGCCATAGAAGCCGAAATCAAACCACTAGACTATTCAGTCAGCGCCGTCCAGCCTAGTGGGGATATTCCGGCTTCTACAGCCTTCGTCAGGCAAGAGCTCTGCCTGACCCGGGGCACACATGCGAATTCTTCTGCGGGACATGCGACAGCGAGATACATACGCATATCAAGCAAACGATTCGTGGTTGTTTCATCACCACTGCCGTATCCACGGGTAGATACAGTATCCAACAGAACAAAAGGCGACAACATCGTATCAACGCCCCATGTACACAACATTTCCACGCCACCACAGTTGCTGACGCGCGGTACAGGAGATGCGACTCACGTCGGGAGAAGGTCCTGGCAGAAGGAGACCAGGTTGAGAAACATGTTCTGGTCCGTCGCGTGGAGAGGGATCGGCCTGCACGCGGGGGGACCAAAAGCAGCAAGTGCGACATACAACATCGCCGTGTGTCGATTCCGTGGACAAAAAAAAACGAACCGCCAAAAAGGGACGGGAAGCTTTTCGACGATCGCCGCCAATGGACATGGTAGTTCTACTCCGGCGCCTGGAAACGCTAGCGATTGAATTTTTGTGGTGTTTGCGCATCTTCCGCCGCTTTTAAACTCTTGTGCTCGCGCCGTAACGCAAATACAGCAGGAAAAAAACGTGTGTGCTCTCGTTCCACTGCGAACACGCTTGGTGCGCTCAAACATCAAACGCGTGCGTGTGTCATGGGCTCCCTTTCCCCCCACAACTGCCATCGAGCAGCTTTCTGAACGCAAACAGATAGCAACATAAACCGTGTGGTTTGAAACGCTGTAGGTGGCACAAGACACCACACACCCTGGACAGATTTTCAAAGCTCGCTTACTCCACGACGAAGAGGATGCATATTACATAAAAACGATGCGTGTCCGGAAAGCCCTACAAGAGACGGCTCCAACATCGCCGTCTTCGGCGTCGCTGCTCTTTCTGGTGTGGAGAAATCGAGCTTTGAAAACCGGTCCAGGGTGAGTGGAATATTGTGCCACATGTTGCCACATGTACGCACCTTCCCCCTTCTTCGGGGGTGCCGTAGGTGTAGCGTAGATCCAGCCTCTTCACCGCCGTCAGCACGGCGCCCAGCACAGCATCGTACACCTCGGGGGCGATGGCGTCTCGATACAGCACCCCCGACACCCCCGACACAGCCGCCGCCGCCGCCGCCGCCGCCGCCGCCGCCCCTACCGCGCATGGAAATACGCGAAACAAAACAAGGACGCACCCGCCATGAAAGATGAATATCTCTCGGTTCGCACAAGGAAAGCCGTACGTTCGCTGAATTCTTCCATGTCATAAAAAAACGACAACGTGTTCGGTCTGACAACACACCTTTCATTTCTCGAAAGTGTACGCGTTACGTATAACAATCAAGGAGCACCCAACAGCAAGGCGAGGCAATTCATTGTTGCGGTATTCCGAAAATTTATCGCAAAAATAGACACACAAACACAAACGACTATTCCTCTTTCTCACCAGATCCAGGCAGCGCCTCCCACGCTTGCAGGGGCTCAAGCTCCGCCGACCCCGGGTTCACAACACGCCTCCACAGGTCAGCGTACAAGAAGCAGAGACGCGCGTCCACGGCGCCCGTGACGGGATCGACAGGAGCTACCCACTTCACCGGCGCGTCGCTCGGCTCCCCAGCTTCGTCTATACCGCCCCCCGGGTTTTCCATCGTACCTGCGAGGCTTACCCCTTTCTGGACTACGACGCCGAGCTTCAGAGCAGGAAGCGCGGGGGAGACACAGGTAGGGCAGTGAATTACGACGCAGCGTGAGTGAGGTATGGGCCGTTTCGGTCACCAGGCTTTACGGATCAACCGAACGCCTCAGACGGATTTCTCTACAAAAGCCGTGGCCAAGGGGACAAACACCCACGGAAAAAAATTTCGCGTGGAAAGCCGTACCAACCGTTATAGTATCATATCCTGCAGGCCAACAAGCAAACTCAATACCGTGGTACACACCATGCGGGAGAGGTTGTCGCCCTGCCCGGGCCCAGACAACGCCAGCCACAGCTGGCAAAGCCCCTGGCAGGCGAGGCCCCTGTCCTTACTGCTGAGGAGCGCGTAGTTCTCGACCAGCCGCAAGGACAGGCTCTGCAGGCGCCTCATCAAGTGTCCCGGGACGGCTCCGCCCATGCCTCCCGGCACGCCTCCCCTCACCCCCCCACCCTTCCCCTTCCCGGCGACGGGGCCTCCTTCTTCATCGACGTCCATTCCCACGACGCCGTCGCCTCCTCCTGTTAACCCCGGGGACGCGTCCCCTTGTTGCCTCTCTCGTGCGAACACGCCTCCCAGGACTCCCGCTCTGCACGCCAGGGTGCGGAGGAACTGGGCCTCGAGCTTCAGGGACTTGTCTTTCCCGTAGGAATCTGTCCCTCTGTCGGAGAGAGTAGGAGATGTTGCAGCGGCGCACGGGGGTAAAAGAGAGTTATCGCATGCCGTGTGCTGTAGCAGAATAGAAAAGGAACGTAGTTCGCTCAGTCTAGCGGTGCAGGCTCACGAGCAAGGAGAACGTGTCACGGAACCAGCCGCAGAGGGTGATCCCTTGGAAGCGTTTAGTTTTGTCATTGTTTGGTAGATGCCCCCAGAAAATAATTTCCTGCGGGTTACAATTTTTAGCCGTCGGGTAGGAGAGTCCGTTCAGCACGGGGCTCAAAACTGCCACCAACACACCGATGGCCTTACGTTTCGCTGCCTCTAGGGTGGCTGAATGAACCTCCAAAACGGCACCGTTCACCTGGCGCCGGGCGATCCATTTCCGCCGTCTTCCTCGTCAGAATCTTCGCCCGCGAATCCAACCTCATCCAGTTGGCCACGCTGTTTCAGCGAAGGGAAGGGGGTTGGGGGGGTGTTGAAGCCCGGCCGAGTACGGATGATGAGGCATCTCCCCAGTAAATGTGCTCCGCGATGCAGCATCGTGCCAGAGAACGGAACGTCGTCTCTATGTTCCATCCTCTCACAAGAAAAAAAATCATCCTTCTCAGCAACTTTAATCGAACATGGTCGACCGAACTGACGAGAGAGGGGTCAAATCTGGAGAGCCAGGGGGGGGGGCACCGCGGCCAACAACCGTTAGACCAAGGGATAAAAGTGACTACAATCCCCTACTTCTGGAGGGCTCACGGGACTGCGAGAGGTCGAAACCCCAACACGCCAACAAGTCCACGCCCACCGCTATCGCAAGGAGGCCGGCTCCCACAAGTTCATCATCCCGACATGGAACGGGCGTAAGACCACGCAAAAAAACAATCTCGCGGGGGGAACAGCAGCCCGTCCTCGCCCGGCTGTGCTGCCGCCAGCGCTCTGAAAACACCCGCCCTGCTACGGCAACAACCGCCGAGACAACAACAAGACGGCATGTCGCTGCGGGGCTGGCCCCTCACCGCGGCGTCCAGGCAGACCAGGAGGCGGTCGGCTACATCGGCGGCATCCTGGTAGGAGCTGAGTGCCGTCGCGGCGGGGGAGAGTGCGGCAAGCCCCGCCAGAGCCACCGTAACCTCCTGCTTTTTTCGTTTTCGCGTGTGAAACGGAAAAAAAAAAAAGGTGAGCGGTGTTCATTGGTGCAGCAGCAGCACGCGACCAGTTACACCATCGAGTTTCAAGTGAGGTGTGGCGGTGAGCTAGGATCCACCGCGTGACGTCCACCGAAACATTTACTACATGTTCATTAGAAGATTAAGGGCGGAGGTTAAGACGAAACGGACCAGGGTTGGTCTTGCATGGTTCATTGGCTCTTAATTCTAGCACAACCAGTTCAGCCTGGGGCCAAAGAATTCGCATCTAATCGGAAAACTGCGGTGTACCGTGAAACATGGGGGGTTAGGCAAGAGTGCGGGTTCACCCCGCCCTAAAATAAAACAACGACAACAGCACCAATACCAAAATTAATGACAGCAAACTAGACTACGGGCGTATGTGTGCCGCACCTCCGCAGACGGTTTCGCGCCTTCCAGAAGCTTGAGGAAGGTGCCCTCAAGCTTGTCAAGCGTATCCTTGTTCGCCGGCCTAGAAGCTGTATATCGCGCTACCTATTTTCCACCGGGGCAGCAAAAAACAAAAGTTTGTTGTCGTAGACGGAACAAACCGACTTCAACTGCATAACGGCACAGCCAATGCAGTTGAGGTGCATCACCGCTGGAGGCCACTCACTTCAAGCCTTCGCACGATGGGCTTCACAATAAGCACATGATTACAACAAGCGGGTTGGTGGCGCGACTACAAATCAATTTGTCCAGGGAACTGAAAGGTGTGTGAAATAACATTCCAACCCATTGGCGCAATCTATCGCTAACCGTGATTGCTTCATATATTCTCCATCATGTTGCATGCTTCCTCTCTGGTTGGTCGTGGACAACACCGCATGGAAAGAAAGAAACGACCACCGCACAATTGACGATAACGCCTCGTTGATATCACCTCTCTCAGGGTAGCCTCGATGGCAGGCAAGGCGTGCTTCTTAAGCTTGAGTCTCGAGCTCCGGCCGCCGGCGGTTGCACATTGTTCCATCTTTCGTTGTGTACGTCCGACGCCGAGAGCAAAAAAAAAATGAAATCAAACAGAGGGAGGGGAGGGGGGAGGAAAGACAGACATTGACAGAGAGAGCATGAAAGAGAGAGAGAATGACAGAGGCGCAGAGGGAGAGGACCGACAGACAGATACACAGACAGATACACAGATAGACAGCCAGGGAGAGAAACGGAAGGGCAGACAGAGACAGATAGGCAGACGGTCAGACAGGTAAAGGAAACGACGCACCCATAACGAGAGACGAGTATGCGCGTTGTGTTGTTCCTAATACCATTTCTACACAACATGAAACCCCAAGAAAAAGGAAAATAAGGTAGAGGGGGTGAGGTAGAGGAGGCAGACACGATCACCTCACAGAAAGCTCAATTTGACGATGACTTTGTCACCGTACTACGATTGCGCGTGATATGTGTGATAGTTCTTTCGAGATGTTTGTCGCTTGTCGCCCATCGCTAACCCGGTTGTGCAATGTGGCTCAGATGAATGTCGTGGGCTTGATCTTCTCCAAATGGGACCAGGCGACCGCATAACTACCGCTACTAAGGTGAGCCCCCCCTGAGCAAGCCGTTATTGCTTCCTGGCATATACGCGAAGCGCATCATCGAATGCCATATCGGAAGCAACAGGCATGCAAGACCGCTGTCACGAAGGGGTGTGCGGTGCTACAGAACGCGCCACCATTTAAGAACCCGGGATCTCAAAGCTCCAGGCCTCATAGAAATGCACAGAAACTGACACCAAGCACAGGCGCCCAGTTGGAAATCCTACACTGCATCCTACATACTCGAGGTCGAGCACAATAACCCACAGACGAATGAGCCTCGAGCAAAACAAGAGGCTCACGAGTGTTGGCTGGCACCTTCTTGCACAACAGGTTTCGCGCTCATGTGGTGGTATGCAGTAACGTCGACTCACAAGATCGTAAAGCTGCCGGGCTCTCGACAGCGGACCGATGTTGTCCGAGAACAGCCTCGCGTGCCGCCGAAAGAAGCGGAGCGCCTTCGCGGGGACCTCGAACCGGCTCAGGTCCTGCGCCGAACCCTCTTGCACCGCCCTCAGCAGGTGCCTATTCGGAGAGACAGGCGGGACAACCCATGCGGGGTTAGGCACGGGTTAGAATCGGGGAAGACAAGGCGGGGTGTCCCAAAGAGGGGGGAGCGTCATGGACTGGTCACGTTGGCGTCTCACGGAGAGCGGCCGACGAGCGAGCTGGAATGAAAAAAAGACTCACGAAGCTCGTCAGAGTTCGGGGGAACTGGGCATGGAAGGAGAAGCAAGTATGATGTGGACCCAACGACATCACGTGCATCAACGGCTGAAGGATTTCTCCGTTTGAACATACAGAGCTCAGGGAAATAGGCGGAAAGGCAACGAAGTAATTCAATACAAGAAGCACGCGCGCGTTCAGCAAGAGGGATGAACAAGCGGTTGGGTTGAAATTGACTTGTCGAACGCCGTCTCCTTTCAAGGAGAGCGAGATCGACGCGACGATGGAAACGAAAAGGACCAGAACAAGAAGCGCGGTTTTACACCGGAGAGATTGACGGGACCCTTTGAAGTAGCTCATCCGCGAGCGTGAAAACAAAACGAGTAGCATATGAAATGGACAGATCACAATAAGTCAGTTCGGAACACATAAGTTTACTGGGGCATCGGGGAGGGGAACGGGTCATCACCGAGCAAAACACGATTTCCCCGCGGCCGTGACGTCTGTTCGTCTGAGCTCTCACAGCACGACCCAAAACATGATTGCCAGCAATATATCGAACAATCATACTTTCAACTTTTGTCTACATCGCAAGGGGTAGTTCGGCTTGACAACCATGTTTTTTTGTTACCTGAACGCACACACAGAAAGAAAAAAACGAGGTGCTGGGCTTGGTCACCTTCTCCCGTTTCTTTTCTAAAACAGCCACACGCGTTTCAGCGTGGAAAAAGCAGCGCTTAATAAATATTCGTTGTTTGCCATACGAAACGCTCACATGTATAGCTTGGTGTTAGGCTTGGAGGCGCTTTCCCCGGCCTTGTAGGTGTACCGCTCCTCGAACCCGGCGGAGCACAAGAGGTCGATGCAAGCAAGCGCTCCGGCCACGATCTGCGGTTGGAGGGCCTTGCCCAGCTGGTGTGTTGTAAAACGAAACATCGACGAACGCGCCGGACATCCAACGCATTAATACGACGGAAGAAGAAGGCCCACACAGAGTAAAACACATTTTTTCGGGGGGTTTTCTGTCCGACATAAGGTTGGAATGCATTTCTCAGGATACGAACAAATGCGCTTGCACGACACGCGAGCATATTCTGTACCACAAGAGGTCGCCACGTTCTCCCCGAAGTTGTCAAAAACAACATAGAGACTGAAGGGAAAGGTGCATGGGTGGTATGCATAGAGGTACGATAAATTGGGCTACACGAAGGACTTTCAGCCAGCGAAACGCCTGAAAAAACAAAAAACAGCGCCAACGCTCGCGTCTTGCCCACCTTGCGCCTCGCCATACTATAGGTGGATAAGAGAAGAATAGAGGCAAAAACTTCAGGGATTCTGAACATGCACAACCCATTCGGACCAGCGCAAAGCTTTAAAACTCTGTTGCGACAGGAGGATCATGGTACCGTTCGCAAAAATGAAAGGTAAACGTTGCCCCAAGTACAGCCTTCCAGCCATGTTCCACGAGAGGGCGCATGTTTCGATCTCCAAACGTCACCCACGTACAACACCTTCTGGCTTTTTGCGTTGTCGTTCAGAGCTGCGTCGCACCAGCCCAGCATAATCTTCACCCCCTCCGCCAGCTCCGGCACGTCACGCCCGTACACCAGGACCAGACTGCCTGCCAGCTTCAACAACTCCCCCTTGCAGCTCTTGGAGAACAGCAAGCGACAAGTTCGACGAGAAGCAATCGGCAGCAGAGTGAGGAACAGCCCAACCTTAAAACATCTGGCACTCTTGGCTTCGTGCTTAGACTACCGCTCTCCCCGCTTCACCCAGAGAGAGAGAGATGCATGGTAAAAACTGGGCGGTTGACACGCGCAAGCAACGGTAGGCTACACCTTCTCCCAATATCAGTCGGATAGATGAAGGTACTGGATAGAGAGATCGGAACGGCGGTTAATGTGAAGAACAACAACACCAACAACAAAGCAACAACACAACAACAACAACCCAACTCTTCTCTTTCTCCGTCTCTCGTGAGGCTCATGGCCACACCCCGCTTTGGGAGAATAACGGCTGTGAACCTCGCCCTCCTCTCGACCCACCTGCGAAATCTTGCTGGTACCCAGCGAGTACTGCTCCCTGATGGTTGCCCACATGCCAGCGACCTGCCCAAGACGCGCAAACGCACAGATGTGCCACACGCACGTACGTTACGTAGGACATGTTTTTTCCGGGGCAGACGTTGTGAGGAAACACAATGTCTCGGGAGATGGGCATGACCAGGTTTTGCAGTTTTGCAGGCACGAGGTGGGCCAGACATGGGAAGATGCGAGAAGGTGGCTGATATGTTGTATGCAGCAAAACCGTGAATGACAACCAACAAGATACACCCGCATGTCACAGAAAATATCCATACCATCAAAGAAAAACTACCCATTCGAGATAGTACCAAAGTCGAAGGGAATGTGTTGAAGTCTTTTTACAGCCGCATGTCTTGCAAAGTCACCCCCAACTCCAAAAATCGGAGCTTACGTTCCATTTCTCGGCGGCGAGGTTAGGGGATCGGAGCTTGAGCAGCGCCCGGAGCGGCCTGAGGGCGTGTGCCCTGACTTCCTGAGACTCTCTTTCTTTGGAAAACACAGCCCACGTGTCGTCCTTGATCCTGCAAGAACGGAATAGATTGATCGATCGAACGCAAAAGAAAAGGTGGTACACAACATCGTCCTTGATCATCGTCCTTGATCTTGCAGGAACGGGACAGATTGATCGATAGGCGCAAGAAAAAAGTGGTGCACAATATCGTCCTTTGATCTCGCAAGAAGGGGATAGATTGTGATCAATGCACACAAGAAAAGGCTACCACAAAGCCGTCCTTGATCCTGCAAGAAAGGGATAGATTGATCGAAACGCAAACGAAAAAGAAGTTCACAATATCGCGTTTGTTGGTGGTAGTTGATTGTGTGGCTGTCGCTGTCGAGGTCACCACCATGCACTGGATTCCCGATATGCAATCCCGAAAATCGCATAAACTTGACAGGCACATATTATGATGGTCGAAACGCACGTATCGTTGGCTGGTTTATTCCGTTCTGTATGGACGATTTTCGGGAGAAGGAGCGGGGGCGGATAAGGTACACACGCGAAGAAAACGGCAGGACGTGCACAAACATAGAGTAACCAACAACGCCGCACAAAATCGCTACGGAGATAGAAAATAGAAGAGGCGTAGGTGTATGGCACATCACACCGCTGCTGCCACACGCCCGCCTGGCGACGATCTGGTCCCGGAATATCGACGCACAGCGTGAAAAATGATACAGTTTCACAATCAGCTTGCACAATATTTAGGGTTTTCAAACTACATACCCTAGATATCCCAAATCGAACGGGTTGGCCATCACACAAACTGAAGCGCTCTATGTACGTGCACATGGACATCGGTGCCCTTCGCCTACCTCTGCGCATAGCGATCGATGACTGGAGTTCCTTTGAGGCGTTTCGAGAAATTCCCCACGACCTTCAGAGCCGCCATCCTCGACTTCTTGGTAACCTGTTGATGGCATGTCCAAGGCGGGTTTACGGAGGTAAACCAATCCCGTCTTGTTGGTCATGTGTACACCTCTAGGGACGGGACTGGCATGTGTTCGACTTTACGTTTGAGACGTGTCTTCTACGTCCGTACGGGAGAAGCTTGGGGAGAGGAGGGGGAGTAGGCACACGCAGATGACAACCCGGTCTCCCGCGGCACGTGGATGCATTACCTTGGCGGAACTGTTGATGGTGTCGGTTACGAACGACAGCAGGTCTCGCGGGGCCTGAGACTCGAACACGAAGGAAGCGAAAAGAGCCACATCCGCCTAGGAAAAAGGGGGGTAAAGCCAGAAAAAGGGTGAAAGAGAGAGGGGGTGGGTGGGTGGGGTTGGGAAAATAGACCTGCGAGCACGCGCACGTGCCCCATGTACAACAGTGGTCCGCAAGGGGGAGACACAAATGCAGAGGATGCGGCAGCAGAGAACTCCAAGAAGATGGACAGAAACACGTGGGCAGTACACAAGTCGCCGTCAGCGCTGCTGTGCCAAAAACAATAAACCGTGGAGAGGATTAGAGTTCCGCGTAGAGGTCGGCGGTCGAGGTGGTTACGGTACGGTCGGACACGAGGAGGTTCATCGGGAATAAAACGAAAGGGACAAGACAAGTTCCCACAACCCAGGCGTAGCTCGCAAAGCAGACGGAGCTCATCCACGGAAACGAATCACCAAAACGTTTGTGGCTGTGTTCCAGTGACGGGGTTTCGCGTCTAGATGGCATGTACAGTCGGACTAGGACCTCTCGGAAGTAATCCCCCGAAACAGCAAAGCAAGCAGCAGCGCATACCCGGCGAAACGACGCTCAACTCGGGAACCCTCGTCAAAATGGGAGGGTGATGCTGCTCTACCTACAGCGGGCCATCGTCGAGCTCGCTGAAAATGTTCTTCGGTTGTTGAGACCGGAACCGCATGTTGCTTAGTTGCTCGTGAAAATGTACAGACGCCGCCCGCCGAGCGTGAGGACGCGAACCGACGTTGAGCAGCAGCGCCATGCACGGAACGCAAGTTTCCATGTCTAGGAATGATCGCCATTAGCCCAGGCGTGACCCCAAGACGAAGCCACTTCTACTGCTGTAGCGTTTTACACCAGCCCACCCCACGGATAATGTCGCCACTACTCAATATTACAAGCTCGGATGGTTTCACCTCTTGACGGCGTGTCATCATGGGGTCGATATCAAAAACGCATGAGTAAGACTTGCGGCCTACCGGGGAGGGGCGAGACGTTTTTCGCGGTAATCACCTCTTGCCCCGGGGATCGTGGGTCTAGGGCGAGGACTGCGATGCTCAGCTGCTCCACCAGCGCGGCGGGGTCATTGATCTGCGAATAACGAAGGGGGCGGGGGGGGGCGTGTAGGCCGAAAGTGCAGATTACAGACCGTTGGATGCAGAGGGGGGAACAGGGTGGTGCAGGCTAGAAGGACAGATGGCAGACAGTTGGACGCATAGGAGGGGGGGGGGGAGACAGCGGACTACACCGCTGGCACGAGGACCAACGAGAAAAAAAAAAAAAACAGAAAAAATATAGATTTTTCGCGCTCAAGTTGATGTTGAGGCCATGAAACAACGCCCCAACACCAGCACTAACACCAAACAAAACGTGTAAATGGCGCACCTCCGAGTCCGGAAAGTTTTCTCTGCTGTGGCGATGCAGCTCCTCCAGCAGCCGCTGCACGCCTTCCACGTCAGCCGCCATGCTCCCTGCACGCCTGATGAAATCCCCACCGGCAATGATTGTAACCGTCAGTCCTCAAATCCGTCTAAAAGACAGCAGTTATCGTCTTTACCCCCACAAAGCTATATGTACCGGCATTTTGATGTACGCGCTGGCGAGGTACATGCAGCCGGCACGAGGCACGAGGTATGCCCAGGCTATACACCAAAGTTGCTGTGTTCGGATTCTAGTAAGTTGACCCGAAATCTGAGAAAAACTTGCAAGTTGGGATCTAGCATCGGTCAGTATACCTAGGAACACGAGTTTGCGTCGGTGACGGAGAGTGTGGAGAGCTACAATAAAGTGGGCAGGGAACCTTCATCCTTCGACAAGGGGACCCGCGGAGGAGAAAACCTCTTGTGTATGTGCGTAAGCGGGCACAAAAGGGGCGGGCGAAAAGCAATACGAAGAAATACAGAACTGGTGGCAAGCTGTTCAGCTATAGCTAGTAGTCGCTGGCTCTTGTGGGGGACGACAATCCAACGTCAACGTCATCCGAAGGAACCACGGTACGGGAAGAGGTTTGCAAAGCATGGTGGTACGAAGAAAGATCCTCAACCAGCAGAGAAAGAGAGCCAGCACATACACATGGATGTGGAGTGAAGCCAACAGCCGCCCGGCGGCACCCGCGCATGGTCGAAGCAAGGCAGAGAAAATTGACGCGAACGCTATTGCGTGTGTACCACGAAGCATTCCACATTGGTATGCATAAGAGGAAGGTGTACTGCAGTGTAGATATGCAGATGTACCTGGTACTTTGGTGCGGCGGAATCTGTGTGATCATGTTCTCTTGAACATCCACTGCCAATCAGTGACCCAAACCCTACAGCAGTATCAATCCAGAGCACCCAGCAGTGCTTGCAATTAGGAGCGAATGTGGCATGGGCTTTCGCAGACGAGGGTGACACCGGCCAAGTTCCACAAGGAATTCGCCACGGCAAGTTCCAGACGATATAGTCTACAGTTTACGCGTGTTGCAAGATTTTTTAACACCCGCGAGAGAACATCTGTCTGCGGATTCGCGCGTCGCAGCTGTTTTGACCCTCTGACCTCCCAGCTGAGAAATGCTGAGATCCATCGTTACGGGTACCCGACTTGTCCTTGCACTAAAAACACGTGTGAGCCCACCTGAAGACTCTTGAGCTGCACGGTGCGGTGCACTACTGCTGTGTAGTGCTTGAACAGCCAGAAGTGCACCGGGACTGCACAGCTGATCGCTGCCGCGGGGCCCCGTGTGGGAAATCGCAGGTTTACAGGGGTGGGTGTTGGCCCGGACCACCACAGCGTACTGAGGTTTCAAATATTTGAATGTTGGAACCACCAACACTGACGCCAAAGCAAGAGCTATGAGACGGGAAAAAGGGATTGTGCGGTGTAGAAAAGTAGTCCCTTCGCAGCAACAGGCGGTGGCCCACTCGCGGGGCTGTGCATCCCTGTTTCATTACCCTGGCTGCCGCGCTGCTTTTCTCCCTGATGCGGTACGGTATGCAGGCACGGAACGAATTGATGACAACAAGAGGACGGAAAACAAACCCAAACTCGATCCCTTGCGCAGAACGTGAGGAGCCTGACTCTGGTGGCCAGTGTATTCCTCACCTCTTTATTTTTGTCTCAGCTTCTTGTTGGTGGTGCGTCTATGCCTGATGCCTGATGCGCATCGAGGGCCTCCGGCGTTGCCTTCACTCTCTCTATTATGCTATTTGAACGTCAAAAAACAACAACAAAAAAAAAACATGACTGGGTTGGCCCTTCTAACTCGTGAAGCGGAAACGAGAGTCCGATGCGCAAGGTTTCAAATTTGAATGTTCGATCAAACATCACTGGTGGGCCCTTCTAATTACGGTGCAGCGAAACGACTCCGATGCGGAAGTGTACTTTTGTGTACACAAAAAGTGTTTTTAAAACGTTTTTATTTTTCCATCACTGGTGTAGAGTATACTATTACTACTACTGTATAGTCCCGGAAATGCCGGTGCGATCCCGTCGGTTCGCCGGCATTATAGCGGGCAACCAGCATTATTCAGAGTATGAAACGACTTGAATATTATATCTGTGCCAGACGACTTGACCGGCATTATAACCGGCATTATTCGACCGGCATTATGTTTGTCGTTGTTCTTTGTTGCTGCTCTTGCTGCTGACGCTGGTGCCGATGCGGGTGTTGCTGTGCGGGTGTTGCTGCTGCGCTCTTCATCAGGCAGCGCGAGAGTTACACGGCGGAGGAAAAGAGGCCAGGAACTGTTGTCTACAAACGAGGCCAAGGGTGTCGACGGTGAGCGTTTTGCCCACTGTTTCCGGGGGATTGTAGTCGGTGTTGTTGTTGATGATGCTGTTGTTGTTCTGCCAGCTCTCTCGAACAACGAGTGAGTGCCCTTTGCGCCCCTCAAATACGTGCGTTAGAGGCGCCTGGCGACTAAATTACAGTGTTTTCTCCTAGACTAGTCGAACATTAGACCCTGTGGCCGCGTATGCCGTATTATTGTTTGTTGTTCTTGGTGGTGCTGCTGCTGCTTTTGTCGTCATGCCTTGACCCGCGTCTCCGGGAGTGAAGTAGTTATTTGTGGGCTGCATCTCATCGAATCATTTGTATTGAAAACACCCGCCCCGGCAATTCGCATCCCGCCAAACGGGCCGTGTGTTCGCTTCTTCTCTCTCGCTGATCGTTGCGTTGGTGTTTAACAAACGCAGGCAAGAGCGAGGCTCCCAAAAAGGATCTTCAAGACCATGTCCGGTGCCGGTATCTGCAGGGCTGCCATTCTCAAGCATGTTCTCCGTCCGTGTCACCGGGACTGTCGAGAAACATGTGTAGATGGCATACGGCTCACAACCAATCACGCGTGGTGGTCTGATATACCATCGGATGGCACTTATCGTTCAAGCGAATTTCGACAATCGATGGCAGATATTATTGATTAATAAGCAGTTCGAGGTTGGATCATCGACGGCACGTACATGTGGTCGGCGACTGCCTGACCGGCGTCATCAGCGTCCAATCGATTTGACATGTTGGGATTTCCCCCATTATCCACGTTATCGTCCTGGATGACGTGAACGGTCGACCACGGGTTTTCGCCGACAGACACTTCCTCTGTAAGAAATCGGCAGGTTAGAAAACTGCGGGCACCTGCACTTATCGGAGGTCGACCTGTCTGTCTGGCTGTGTATCTGGCTGTTCGCTGTTGTTGTGATTGGCCATACGAAGAAAGGCTGCCATCGAAGTTGCACCCGACAGCATTCAATCCCATCGTCATAAACCCCTGAGGGAGACAACTCTGCGTCAACTTTTGTCAAGCGTGTCTGAACCACTGCTTGCTATACCGTGTTCAGTGGCCAATATATCGCTCCCCGATCCAATCGTCTACATAGAGTGGGATTTCCTTTCTCGCTGCCCTCCCAGCCCACACCAAAAAACATCGATTTCGAGGGTGAACCAAGGACAAGGAAACTCCCCCACATAACTTCACGTATGCGTATGTGACTCGTGGAAGGATTTTGCATGTCCCACACAAATAGGTCGTACAAATAGTCATTGCAGTGCACCCGTAACCCCCCCCTTCATCCACTCCCTGACCTCCGAATCCTCGCGTCCGTCCGTGTAAAACGATCACGGCTGCATTCTAGTCTGTCTGCCGCTTTAATGCACTTCCAACTGATGCCCTAAGTGATAGGCAGTCACCTAATGATGCACGAATAATAAAAACTCTGACAAACAGCGAGAGCGTACAATCTTGACCACGGACGCCAATACCCGTAGCTCGAAATATCCATACGTATGCATAGCTCATTCACTTGCGCTTCCCGCCACCCCACCTCTCCGTTCATTCGATAGATTCCTACGCTGGAACTCTGCTGCCAACCCCCGCATCATTTACTTCACAATTGCGTGCCTTTCGTGTGGATATGCAACCAACAACATTTACCGTACCTCCCGGTATTTAGAAACCATATGGAGGGGCATTAGTACTGACGTATTATTGTTCTATTTGCGATTGATCAGCCCGACCGTACGGACGGGCACCTTTACGCAGCTCGGCTCCTCTGGTACCGCCGTCCCGCAAAACCTATCAGTCGATGTCGAGGGCATGCTCACCCTACTATTGGCGAAGTAAACCACACGCAACCAACACCACAACAAAACAAAATTAATACTTGGCAGTCCGAACGGCGCATGCTCGCCTGTATGAATGGAGGCAAACGCGAACGAACGCAGAAAAAGCAACCTTGACCTGTAGCAACCATAACGTTACCTACCACACACCACCCGGGAGAAAAATAAAAAAACACGCTGGTTACGTTCTGCCCCAAACGAGTACCATCTCCCCACCTGCCATACGAAAAAAAAAAAAGACTCGTACCGTACCTTCGCTCACGGCGCTCGTTGTATGATCGTATTCTACAGTAGCTTATCCTTTCCTTTACTTTATGGCCTTTCTTTCTCGTTGTCGGGGGCGGCGTGTATTTCCTCCTTTACCCAGGTTCCCGGTGCCTGGGATATCATCCGAGATGATATAAAGTTTCGACCGAAGCCCTTGCAAACGCTCGTGATAAGCCAAGGATGCTGCACCCGCATGCAATCTTGTTACAATCAAATATAACCCACCCTGGTTGCAAGAAAAAAAGAGAATACCACCACACTAGCACAACTGCACGGCATCCCGAACCGCAAATTATTCCCGAACGATTACAAATAGATTGGAAAGTCACCACCCGCGCGGGAACGAAAATCTCAACACTTGCTCCTCAAAACTTGAGCAAGGTTCGCTGGGAAGACAGAACATGCCCGAGAAACATGTCGTTTTCTGTCCTCAGCGAAGAAGAATCCCGCCCGTTCAAAATTTTCCAACAACGAAAGCAAACTCATTACCCTAGGAACTTAATCGCATCAGGAAATGAACCTTTTGAGCAATTCTCCCGTTCCGTACAATACAAACCCGTGGTATCGCACCCATAATAATGACTCGAGACTCGGCGTTCCTTCAGGAGGATTGGTCATCCGTAGGCGACCCATGCGTCGATGCGACAGCGATTCATTCGACGAACGGCGTAAACGTACCCCGCCAACCAGCTCTTCTAGCCAACCGAAACCCAGAACAGAAACGAACACAGAGCAAACCAAATAAACACAGCAGCAGACTCTCACACGAAGAACACAAAGTAAGTTCAGAACAAAACCAAAACGACGAAAAATACAGAGTGGTCCTGCCATCATTTGTATCGTCGGGCGGCGGTAGGGTAAAGGGTGCTGCTGCAGAGACGACAGGCAATTTTACCCATATGACAAAACTTCGTTTCAGTGGGCCCTTCGATTCGCACACATATCGGACTCTCGATGTTGCAGCAGTGTTAAAACCCAAATCTACCCCCCCCGCCCCGCCGGGATGCGTTCGCTGCACTCGTTTTCAACATTATTCGCGGTGCATGAACAGGCACATCAAGATCTGGAAATACCCATAAACAAAAATGGAATGTGCTTATCCAGGCTTGGGGCCAACAATGGGAGCAAATCGTTTGATCTTAGACACTCCTCACGCAATGGCTCCCTTTCCCCCCCCCCATCACCCTTGCATCACCCTCTAGCAGCCAAGCACGAACCAGGCCACATGCTCCGAACGTCCATTCGATGAACATTTGTGTCCAATATTCATTAAACCAAAAGCAAGACAGCAGCAAACAAACGTGGTCGACGTAAACGCAGCTTTGTGCTTGAGACAGATAGTCGGATTCGAGCTCACGCACTCACACACTTACACTTGCCTACGAAAATTATCACAACTGCTACTTGGGTGGAATACGTACTCCTTGCGGAGGGGAATGTCCCCCGCTAGCACCAAATGCGAGAACTGTCGAAAGATCGGCAAACTCACGATGTTTGCAACAAAAAGTATATATATACTTTTGTTGTTCATCGTTGAGCTGCTAAGACCTGGTCTTGCGGTGGCCACAAGGACGAATACCGCCGTTCTGGCCCAAAGAGCCGTGTTTTGAGGTGCTTCCAACAAAAACAAACAAAAATTATCAACGCTGACAATGCCGCAGTAGAGTGGAATCGAGTAGCATAGGCCTATATTCAAGGCCAAGCCAGTGTGCACAGAGTCACGCCCTCCAACAGTGCTTTGACTAAAAACTCACTAAATGTTTGACATTACATTCCGACCTGATCGGCACCTTCAGTAGCCGCCGACCCGGTTGTCAAGCGAACTTAAAAAATTACTAAATGTTTGAAAATACATTCCGATCTGATCGGTACCTACAATACAGCATCCGCCGACAACCCGGTGGTCAAGTGGACTTCGAAGTTGCTCGATCAGATCCAACCTCATGAGAGCGAACTGCAGAAGCCACATCGAGCGGTGAAGCTCAAGCCCAAGATCGAGCCAAAAAAAAGGTGGGTGGTGGACGACGCGTTCCTAACGGTGAGCTTGGCATCAGACCCAACTGACCGTTTTCTCTCATTTCATCCACCTCTGTGCGTCCGATCTCGACCTTCAGATTGAGCTTTTTTCGTCCACGGTGTACTTGGGGGCGATCCCGGCTGGCCTTCCGCCTGTCCCATAGGCGTCATCACCCTGGTGAACGTGCGACCGAGTGTTGGGTGAAGGAAGGGGGGCGAGCGTACCAATGTTTTTCATGCCTAAGACGTTAAACCGTTCACCGGGGGGGGGGGGGGGTGTACTCATAGTCGTGCATGCCGTAGTCGTTTGACCATTGACCTCGCATCCCTACAAAGCCGGGACGGAGCACGCCGGGTTCTCACCGGACCAGGCTCTCACATCACCAAGCGCGAAGCGCCGTGAGGTATTTGGCGAGTCGCATGAAGGGTGAGCTGCATCCTGCTAAGGGTGTTCGGCATCTTGTGCTTACTTCCTTGCGTACGGATGACATCTACGTATGACTTAGTTTATTTTCTGGTGCTTTCACTTCCAGAGACAGTTGTAAGCACTGTGTAACTGCCTCGAGGAAGCTTGACCATTTTAACACAACGTGGTGCGAGCATCCCCCGTTGCGCGGAGTGAGGTTTCTCGACCCCGCACAACATGATCTACTCGACCACCATTATGGTTACCGCCAAAAAAAAAAAAACAGGTAAAAAAAAAAAACGGTAACCTGGTTGCCGAGTTCACGACGTGAATTGGCTTGTTTTACAAGGTCGTTGCCAAGCGACGAAAACCCAATCCCGATGGCAAACACCGAGTGGGGGGCTTGTTTTACAACGTCGTTGCCAAGCGACGAAAACCCAAACCCCGATGGCAAACACCGGGGGGGGCGGCTTGTTTTACAACGTCGTTGCCAAGCGACGAAAACCCAAACCCCGATGGCAAACACCGGGGGGGGCGGCTTGTTTTACAACGTCGTTGCCAAGCGACGAAAACCCAACCCCGATGGCAAACACCGGGGGGGGGGTTACCGGCCTGTCAATACGCCGGCCTGGCCATTTCATTATTTTCTTGAGGTATGATCCGTTCTTCGGACACACGAGAATATCAAGTCAAGATGTGTCGGATACCTACTCCCGTGCGAAAATGTATCCAACCCCGCTCCGTATCCTCCATGTCCTCCTGCTTCCTGACGGATGGGTTGTGGATCGAAACAACCTTGGCAAGGAAGATTGGAAAATTACCCGCTGGAGTGATCGAAACGCTTGTGCCCGTTTCTGCTCATCGTTTCGAGGGGGGGGGGGTACGCCGTCTGTGGGAACAACATCATCAGGGTCTACAACACTTTGCTCCTGACACTCACGGTTTCATGCGGATCCACCGCCTTATCCGCTTCCCCAGCAAAAAACGAGGACGAAGAGGATGATGTCCGCGGTGCCCCCGCGGTGGTTGCCGTCTTGGCCGCGGATTCTGCCGTGGCGATGCCGATCCTGTTGTCGTCGCTGCCGCCTTCCGAGCGGCCGACACCGCGGCCGCCGGCGTTGGTCTCGCCCCGACTACGGCTACGGCTCCGTTCGGTCTTAGCGTCGTCGGCGGCGATGTCGACAGCGTTGACGTTCATGGCGACGGCGCCAGCGGCAGCGGCGGCGGCGCTTGCGGATGTCCCCGGCAGAGAAGAAGAAGACGTGGGCGGGGGGAACGACGGCGGGCCGCTCGGGAAAGGCTGCCCGTCGCTGGGGACGTTAATGTTGCTGATGTTGAAGATCGGCTGGCCTTGGCTTTGGTCTCCTTCATGGAGGTATTGCGGCTGTTGCTGCTCTTGTTGTTGCAGCACGGCCCCGCCGTAAGGAGCCGGCCCTCGATGCCCATGGTCGTGGTCGTCCCCGTTGTTGTTGTCGCTGCGCAAAGA
Source organism: Ectocarpus siliculosus (assembly GCA_000310025.1). Classification (NCBI taxonomy): domain Eukaryota; class Phaeophyceae; order Ectocarpales; family Ectocarpaceae; genus Ectocarpus; species Ectocarpus siliculosus. The sequence continues at coordinate 4,949,311 of FN649734.1, forward strand.
CTGGGCGGCGCCCGGCGTCCCCGCTGGGGCCGGTGGTCCAGCTTGCGGCATTCCGAGGAAACGCTGCTGGAAGTCGTTCCCACTGCGGCTGACAGAACGGTTGGCCCTGTTGCTGCTGTTGGAATTGTACTGTTGCGGGGCAGCCCCGCCGCTGGCTGGCCCGAAAATGGCCCCAGCAGGGGCGGGCGGGGCCAACGGGAACGGCGACATTCCTCTGGAGCCGGTCCCGGACAGAACGGCACCGCGAGATGGAGAAGGGCCTACCGCCGCTGCGAACATCGGATACGGGTGCTGCTGCTGCATCGGTGTGCGAGGGCTGGCCGCGAAACCCGGAGTGGGAGGAAGATTGGCGGAGAAGCCGCATGAGTTGTTCGGGGGTTGCCCGTGCGCGGCGTAATGTCCTGCAGTCGCGGGGGTGTAGGATAGCCGAGACGATCGCGACCTTGCCGACATCGAATGTGAATATGGCGCGCGCGGGGGGGGGGGCATGAGGGTATGGCCACAATATCACGGATGTATCATATCCCTAGAGGACTTGGAAGACACGAGGGCGTGTTGTTCCTGAAAATGAGGCTCCGCGAACGGGGACACTATACACATCTCCTCCTGTGAGGCATGGCACGGGGACAGGGGGGACATGGCGCGGGGTGGCGAGCAGAAACTAGACTGACCAACAGTAACGATCATCGTTGTGCGCCACTTTCAAACATCTGTTTTAGGTCGAACGAACCATCCCCGCAGCCAGTTTTCCCGCCAAAACTCATCCGAGGCGGCTCAACCAGAACCCAGCACCCTTTCCTAACCCAAACCCACACCCTGAATCCAAGGACAAGCGTCAGCGAGATTGGCGGTAAACTGTCCCCCCGTCGTGTGCAAGCACCTACTACACCGCCGAGGTTTGAGACTCACTTGAACGCTGGCGGTACCGGGAAACCTTGAGCTCCCCCGAGCACGTTGTCGGACGCGGACGTGAGGCTCATGGGCAAAGCGTCCCCGTCGAATGCCGGTCCCGGTACCCTGCCGTCAAGAAGGAGACAAGGACACGAGGAGAGGTATCGTATGCGCCCGGGCAAATCGCAGTCCAACGTCGTCGGAACCAGGCACACGGAGAGCGAGTGACTATTGCTTGTGCTTATCTCCGGCCATGATCTCCGTTCGGGAGAGCGATTCAAGGGAGGAGCGTATCATTGCATCTTGTCCGCAGTCATTTCTTGTTCCCACGTTGGCGGACTCTACCTCCGAGCCTTCCCCCCCACCAGTGGATCAGCGATATTGCCGCCGGCGCTGATGACTACGAGACCACACCATCGCGTACCACCACAGCAGAAAAAACAACCATTGGCTTAAACGATAGCAACAACAGTAACAATAACCACGGTAGTGACGGCAGCAGCAGCAGCAGCAGCAGCAGCAGCAGCAGCAGCAAAAAGCAAATACCACAAACAACTCCCCACGAGGCTGCCTAGAAGCCGAAGCCGCTACAAACGTACCCGGCAACGTCTGTCCTCAGCTGGCTCCACCCGGGAGAGGGCTCGTCGTCGATGCTCAGGGCCTGCATGTCGTGCTGCAGGGCCGCCGCATGTGCGTCGAACAGAGCCGCCCCGCCCCCGTTTCCTCCTCCATCGTCGTCGTCGCTGCCGCCGCCACCGCGGTCGCCGCCGCCGTCCCCGGTAACGATGTTCATTCGACCCAGACGCTGACTGCTGTCGGGCGCGTGACGCTTGACGTCGCCACCGTTGTCGCCGGTAGTTGCGGCGGCGGCAGCGGCGGCGGCGGGAGTGGGGGCCGTGCTTGGGGGTCGATTGCGCCGCCTCCATTCGCCGGAGGATGTGAATGTGCCTTTGCTGGGATCTGTCGGAAGGTGGGGTTAAGGAGTGAGGGAGAAGGGACCCACGTGTGAATGAGGCCAAGGATGCGGTGGCAGGGGGGGGCATGGATTCCCGTGTGTTGCAGATGTGGCGTACGCGAGCACAAGCCCAAACAGTTGTGGTTCTGTTTATCGCGAACACTAGGCATCAAATCAAGGCCATAAGAGCATACATGATGGCACAGTTTAAACAAAGTAGCGCCACCCACCAATAGTTCTAGCAGCAGCAACATCAACCACGATATGACACTGAGGCCGAGAAGCCTTTCGTACCTGACATCTGCTGACCTGGCTGTCCCCCGCGGTCACCGCCGCCGCCGCCGCCGCCGCTACTGCTGCCCTTCATCCCCGCTGTCCCCTCACTGTTGCTCTCTCCGGCAGCACCAGCGTCCCCACCACCGCCGCCGCTGCCGCCGCCGTTTCCGCCGCCGCTACGCTTTTCCCTGGCGGCCGTGGCCGAAAACGTGCCCTGCTGCCCCGTTCCGTCGCCGCCGGCTCCATCCAGATTTGACGGGAGTTTCACGTCCTGTTGTCGGGGTGCCGAGCAATTAGAGTCGTCGAAGGCGGTCACCAAGATGCACACCGTCCGCTCGTTTTGTTCTCTACACAAGGCCAGCAAACAGCGCTTCGGATCCTAACCGACCCGGCTGGCGCCGAGCCTGGACAACAACGAGTATGCTGGGATCTGTACAACCTGGTGGTGAAGAAATAATTCAGGCTGAAAAATCTCAACTCGTAAAGAACTACAGTACATACATAGCACACGCTTGATATGATACCTGGATAAGGATTCCCACAAACAAAAGTACAATACAGCACTGTGGCTACTGGCAGCCCACAGAGGAGCTGCGAACCCCGAGTCTCCATCCAAACTGGAACTTTTCTTACACTAGTGGACAAGTTCTCTGTTCGTCGCCTCTGCCCTTCGCCCCAGCCCTACACACTCTACGCGAAAAACTGTCAGTCGTGGCCGGAACAACAAGGGGAAGCTCACCGCCAGGTACGACCCCAGGCAAGAGAGCGACAATATGTCGCCGCCCCCGCCGGGAGAGTGGATCTCGAGCGGCGTCGGGATGACGTCGTCCGTCCGCAACTGGTCCAGCTGCTGGCTCCACGAGTTCCGCGAGCCGCCGATCGAAGACGCCGCGGCGAAAGCCGCCGCCGAAACGGCCGCCCCCTCTCTACCAAACCCCCCTCCTCCTCCTCCTCCTCCTCCTCCTCCTCCTGCCGGTTGGTGGTAAGGCTGAGTGTTGACATACCCGCCCCCGGCCTGGCTGTTGCTGCTGTTGTTCATGTTGCCGCCTACGGCGCTGCGAGGAGGGTTCTGGCGGTGGTACTGGTGCCGGTTGAGGGAGGCGTAGGGGCCGCCGCCCCCCGCGCCGCCGGCGACGGCCGCGGCGAGGGACCGCGTGCCGACGCCTTGCCTCATCATGGGGGCTCCTCCTAGGAGAGCGGGGGATTGGGGGGGGGCTTCCCCTTCCTTGATCTCCACCTTGCTCCAGATCTCGGTGATCGCCTGTGTATTTCAAGGCGGAAGCGCGAGAGGGTTGGCGGGTAAGATCTGTTTCTGGTTTCGCGAGCGGAGCGGCAGGACACTGACAACTGACAACGACGACGACGACGACGACACCGGACAGCATACTTGAACTGGAAACATCGACGACAGTAACGCCATCACCGACAACATCGGACAGCATGCTTGAACTCGATACGGCGACGACAAAAACACCAACAACAACAACAAGCAGGACAGCATGCCTGGACTCGCGACAACGACTACATCACCAACAACACCGGACAGCATGCTTGAACCCGGACCAACCCATCCAGCTACGTATACTCCTATAGCTCACCGACGCCTGCCCCTCCCGAACATCCACCCCGCCGCCGGCCTCAATCTCCATCGCCGCCTTCCTCGTCGGCACCGCGGCTCCGGCCTTGGACATGGCCGGACCACCGTCTTGACTCGCCGCCAACGCGGGAAGCGAGCTGTACAACTGGGAGAAGGCCTCCCTCTCCTGTTCCGCGAGTCATGTGTCGATGGCGCGTGCGCGTTTGGGTTGTTCAAGGCACGGAAGAAGCGCATTTTAGCGATTTCAATCCTATGTTCGGTTGTAGGTTCATTTCTGTTGCTATGGCGTTCATCCGCACCAACAGTCGTCCTATGTAGCCTCTTTCCATCACCTCCGTCTGCTGAACACTGCTATCAACGCGCGGAAAATCGGTGTGTGCCTTGCGCTGGTCATCTGCAAGCTGACCCATACCCCAACGTGCACCTCCGTTCGCTCTCACTACCGGGCTCGACACTGCTGCCGTAGAGTCGGTATGCACACGTGTCCCGCAGTATACTGATTCGCCGAGACTGCGGTGTGGAGACAACCCACCTTTTGCTGAACGGACTTCGTGTCCCCCCCCGCGATCATGACCTGCTGGAACTGCCGGAAGGTTTCCATTTCCTGGCGGGCATTTTCCGAGGGTGGGGGAGGAGGTGGTTATGATAGGGCAGGAGGGACGTAGCATGCAGTACGGACGTGGTTGTTGCTGAAGGACCCATGCGTGCCATATGGCGAGAATGTGGGCGGCGAAGGGCAAGACACCAACCTCGATTCTCAGCCGGTGGAGGGGGGGGTGGGACGTACCGCTCATCTAAAGCCATGCTGCAATCGGCAGACCATAGACGACCTCGCAACCGTACAGGCCGGGACGGAGCCATATTGCCGGGTCTTCGCCGGCAGGGGGCGGCGTGTGGGGGGGGGGGGGGCCCCCAATACTCTACCCAATTCAAATCTTCCAAAAATAAAATCGGGGTGGCTCCCAAATCCCCCGATATTTCTTGAGAAGCATACCAATGCCTACCTAAAAAAAAAGGGTTCCCCCCCAATCCACAATCCTTTCTTTCCGCCAACAAAACAAAGGGCATGCCCGGGCCTTGCCCCCCCTCCCCA
>FN649734.1:4954222-4968520 GCA_000310025.1 Ectocarpus siliculosus
TTCGCGGGGATTGCGGGGGGGGGCCACCCCCCTTTTTGGGGAAGGGGTTTGGGGTCCCCCCCCGGGATCATACCCTGCGGGACCGGCCGGAGGGTTCCCATTCCCGGGGGGCCTTTTTCGGGGGGGGGGGGGGGGGGGGGTTTTGTTGGGGCGGGGGGGCCGTGCCAGCCGGTCGGGACGGGGTGGTGGCGGAGGGCCCCGGGGGGGCCTTAGGGGGGGAAGGGGGGGGGGGAGGGCCAGGCCCCCACCCTGGTTTCTCGGCGGGGGGGGGGGGGGGGGGGAGGTCCCGTTCTTTTAAAGCCATGCTGCAATGGGCGGCCCATAGAGGCCCTGGCACCGGTCCGGGCCGGGAGGGAGCCATTTGGCGGGGTTTTCGCCGCCGGGGGGGGGGGGGGGGGGGGGGGGGGGGCACTCGATACTCTAGCCGATTCAAATCTTCCGACAATAAATACGGCGTGCATCCCAAACTCCCCGTCATTTCTTGAGCAGCGTCACAGTGCCTACGTCAAAGAAAGCGGTTCCCCACCAATCCACCATCGTTTCTTTCCGTCGACAAAACGAAGGGCATGCGCTGGCCGTGCCTCCTCTATCCACCCGGTGTAGGGAGGAGAAAACGTTTAGGACATTCACACACGTTGTGGTTCTGTCAACATCGTCTTGCGCTACACCTCTTGTAAAGGAGTATTTATTGTTCTACGGCAGCAACAGTACCTCTTCGATGCACTTCTTGGCCATGCTCATTGCGGCAGAATCACGCTCCTCTCGCCCCCGCCCCCCACCCCCCGCCCCCGTCGCCGCGAGGCCGTCTTCGAGTACCCGCCCTTGCGGAACCGAGGAAGAAGATGACGACGCCGCCGCCGCCGCCGCCGCCGCCGCCGCGCTCGCCTCGTCCATGACGGCCCCTTCCCCGGTCGCCGGAGCGGCGTTGTTGCTGCCGTTTCGGGAAAACGTCACCGAGTCCAGATTGAGGAAACCCTCGGACGGCCTCTTGTTGTTGTTGCCAGCCGCCGGTACCTGAAAAGTTGCGAAATGTTTTCAGAGTACGAGCGAGCGGTTGTTGGCGATTTGTTCAGCCCGCTTGCGGGGCGGAGCGGGCACGAACACTCAACAAAGCACACGCGCCCGACAACTTCAGCGACAACAAAACACCCTCAGGTTAACAAAGTTTACAGTTGCGCGTCACGTTTGAAGATCTGTTCAGGTGGGACTGGTCTTACCCGCAGTGCGCCCGCCCCAACAATTTCGGCCGAACGGAATCAGACACCCTTTCCTACCTCAAACCACAGGCGGGGTTGGGGGGGGGGGGAGGGGGGGAGAAGAAGACGGTTGGTTTCGAATGAAGGTTTCGTCGAATGCATTACTCGCTAGGAAAACGTTTAGTGCAGCAAGGCGAAGAGGGAAACCCCTGGATGAGGATTGCTGGTGCTTGGTGTACTCTCATGCCCTGGGCGGTAGACTCAAGGGAAATAACCGTTCCCACCACGCACACAAACAACGTTACGCCAAACAACAACAACAACAATACCGAACCATTCGCTCGCATTTCGCTGAATACGATTGAAAAAGGCTGTACAGATGAAGCGCCAGAAAGCACACGAGCAACCCCCTCCACCGTCACGCTTACCCTGGATACAGCAAAAGCCCCAGCGCCGCAACCACCATCCCTGTCGTAAAGGTGGTGTCTCCGTGCGGGCTCAAAGCCCCCCCTCTGGGCCGGCTTCCCCCCGAGGAGACCAAAGATCGACCGCATCAGCTGGTCCTCCCGCCCCCCGCCGCCTTCCGCCACCGCCGCCGGCGGCCTCCCTGCCTTGTCGGTGGCGTCGCCGGGCGGGGAAGAGGAGGAGAGCACGCCGGCGGCGAAAGTTCCCGCGGCGGTGGCGGCGGCGCTCGCTGAGGCCACCGCAGCGGCGGCGGCAGCGGCGGCGGCCGCGGTGGCGTTGGAGAAGGCGGCGGCGGCGGTGGTACCCACGTCGTTCGCTCCTCGCGTGATCCCACTGCCACCAAAAGAAGACTCGCCAGCGGCGAAGTGTTTGCTGTTGTTGGTCCCGTCGCTGCTGGCGGCGGTGGGTCTGCCGTTACCGCGAGCGGCGGCGGCGGCGGCGGCGGCGGGGCCCGCCGATGGTCTTCCATCGTGGGTGAAGTCGGCGGCTTCTCCGACGTCGAAGGGAGGTGGGGCCGACAGGGGGAACGCCATTGGCTGCTGTTGGTTGGGGTAGACCTCCATGTCTCCGTCATCGTCGTCGTCGTCGTCATCGTCCTCGTCCTCGTCCTCGTCGGAGGAAGAGTTGCAGTCCGATTCGGAGGCGTTGTGGTCGAAGCCGGCGGGAGCTCTCTTCTTGCGCATCTGTACAAAAAACACGTTAATCGTTTCCGTCGTCACACAGATAGATGAGGCCGGCAGTTAGGGGGGGTAGAACGGGGGTCCGGAGAGTCGCAGAAAAAGCCGCTCTTATTCAGTATTGAAACAGTCTTGTAAGGCCAACGTGTATCGGTGTGGGCGTCTCTCTATCTTCGTTTGTGCAAGACGGGCAGGCAGTGCCTGCCGGGCAGGGTCAAGCGATCATGTCAAATTCACCGTCCATTAAGAGCGTATAACAATACAGAGACCCTTGTGCGACCTTCCTCCTGTGTGACCCCGGGTGATACGCCAAGCATACTATATACTTCGCCGAATCGTGCGTAGACTGACGCCAGAAAAGATGGGGCGATGCGGTGTCCACCATCTACCCGAGTGATATCACCTCAACAAGAAAGCCAAGTAGTTCCAGCCCTACCCTAGAGTCAAGCCAGAGGGGAAGTACGTGCTCACGCCCGCATCACACACAATCAATGAGGGATGCCTACTCTATCAGCGAAGCGATGCTCACGCACGCACGCACGCACGCTAAATCCAAGCACTACTACTACTGCTGTGAGTCTCTCGCCTGACGCTTGGCGCTCTCCTTCCCACTCCGCTGCTGTCGCTGCAGCTGCTGCTGCAATTTTTCCTTGTCGGCGCTCTTGAGGATGTTCATGCTGTGGGAGAGGGTGCCGTTCGCCGCTAGGTCCTTGGCCATGTTGGCCTTCATGAGGCCGCTACCCTTGACGGAGATACCCTGTGACGCCAGGCGCTTGGTGATGATGGAGTTGAACCTAGGGGAAACAAGAAAGTGTAAGACAGAAACACGACGCATACAAAGAAAATACCACTACCCGTTGGGGGAAATATTCCCATCGAAGGGATGCGTTGACGTCTTTTGCAGATTGAGGGGTGAGAAAAACCTGCTGGATACTGGGCTTGTTTTAGGTTTATCAAATCAATCATCTTAAGAGCAAGAGAGAAATGGACAAAATGACATCGCGCGGGAAAAATAAATTATTTTTTGATACACAAGTAGAAGGTTACGTTCTCTGTTGACGGCAACTCCCATATACGAGCCCCATCACGAAAGCAGCTCGGAGAAGAAACAAACAAGAAACAAATACACTGACTCTGTGCAGGAAAAAAATAGCCAACAACAGCAAGCACCAGAGGTACACGAGACCAAGCCTACCTACCTGTTCTTGACGGCGTTCTCCGCCCGTCCAGGGAGCAGCTTGGAGATCTCTGACCACTTGTTGCCCAGCCTCCCCTGGGCCTCGCACAGCTTCATGTCCTCCGCTCCCGTCCAGGCGCTCTTCTTTACGCGGGTGTCGAGGTGGTTCAGCCACCGCTCACGGCACTGCTTGCCGGACCTTCCCGGGAACTGCGTCGCGATCAAGCTCCTATAGAGAGGATGCCGTTAGTTTTGGGGAGGACGGGGGTTAAGGCTGCAAGGATAAGGGAGGTGCTCATAGCCGTGCATGCCGTAGTCGTTAGACCGTAGACGTTGCATTCCTACAATGCCGGGGCGGAGCGATAGGCCGGGTTTTCTCCGGCCCAGGCTACGGGGCCAATAGTGTTTCAAGGTGTGGGGGGAGGGGGGGGGTATAGTCATTGGGCCTTCTGCAATTGTGGATAGGACCAGCCAGTCTCACCACTTCTTCCTGCCGTACTCGTCCACGAGGACCTTGAGCAGGGAGTCCTCCTCCGGAGACCACGGACCCTTGACGGGGTTAGCCTTGACCATTTGCCACCTTCAATTTTGTCGTAGAGTGTTTTTCTTTGTTACATGTTTGCAGTGTTGATAAGCGCTCTCGGTATCCAAAGCCCGTTTGTTGGCGGGGATGGCTTTCATCATTTGCCACCTTTAATATCGTCAAAGTGTGTTTCACTGTTACTGCGTGTTGCGGTGTTGTTCAGAGCTCGCTGTCCAAAGTTCGTTTGTTGACGGGGTCGGCTTTGACCATTTGCCACCTTCAATATCGCTAACGCGTTTTTCATTGTTACGTGTTTGCGGCATTCCAGTTCAGCACTCGGTTGTTCACGGGGGTAGACCTCTTCGACATTCGTTCAGTGTTTGTTATTGGTGTTAGGAGGTCGGTGTCGAAAGTAACGATTGTCGACGTTCAACACGGTGATGGTCGGTGGCTCCATTCGCCACCGTTTGTGGAGGTGTCTCACCCCGCCTTTGGTGCGGGCGCTGCAGGGGCAAATCTTACATCTTTACCGGGAAAATCATCTCTTGAAATTTGTTGTGAATCTGGTTTACTTTCCCGAGTTTTAACCAGTTACTTGTTGAGTTTATGCCCCCGTTTCACTAGAGCTGAACTGAGAAGCCCAACCTCCCTCCCATTCCAGTCCAACCAAATCACCCCGCACGTTATTCCCCGACCCATCATCGAATGCCAAACAACCGCCGTGTGCGTGTGACCTGCGATCCTACTATTTATAATACGTATGGTAGAAAACAACAAATTTTCCAAGGCTTCACGGTAGAAGCAACAATTTTTTAGGCTTTCAAAACGATACCTTTATTAACAATTTCGTGCGTCTTTCGAATGTCGGCACAGTACCTCTTCTCCACCTCCTCCTTAGGGCACTCGTGGGGCGCCATGTGGGTCGACACCTCCTCCCAATCGGCGCCGTAGCGAAGCACCCCTTCCCGCAACATCTCGTCCATCTCCCTGTCCCACCTCGCGCCCAGGATCATGGCTTCTGCGGCGGTGACCTATGGGGGGTAACCCAGCGCAAAAATAAAATGGTAGATAGAGCAAATTTTTTCCATCAGAACGAACCAGAGCGTACTACTACCATATTGGATGGAAAGAAGAAGAGGGTGTTGTATCATTTTTTCATCAGGGCGGTCCAGAGCGTTCATCAGCGGATGCTGCAAGACAACAACGAGGAAACTAGAACGATCCAGACCGTACCGGCGCATGCCACAAGACGTCGAGGTGAGTAAAAGCTGGCGTTGAAACAGTATCGACCAAGCACAATGGCGAGGCTTCTGGATAGTATACTACAGCAGTAGTGCCGAGGGATAAGCACAAGGAAGGGTCGGGGCAGCTAGAGATGACACGTTTCGGAGTTGGTCATGAAAAAAGGCTTCCGAGGCACGGAGTTGCTATGCTAAATTTATGGGAATACGACAAGTTGATATCGCCTCCGGCGCACCCCTGCCCGTTTCTGCATCAACCTCGCTTCCAGGACCTCCCCTTCGGTAGGAGGGGGGGGGGGGTGCCGTGATTACTGCTCGGTGTAGGTCTTGGGCGAAGTCGAGCGGTGGTTCAGGGGGTCGTGAACATTGAACATCGAACACACGTACGTTTGGAAATTGTGTAGCCCAAAACCCATACGACACAGTGGAAGCCACAACGTAGTAGTAACAGGTTGGGTACCGCTGCACGAGGGTTGGCCTGTTTCGACGGGAAAAAAAGAGCCGTTCGGCATGCTGGCAGAACCATTTTCAGCTTGACCCAAAACGACAAAACGGTATTTACCCACGGCCGGCATAGCGGCTTCGAGAAGACGGAAACAACATCTGTGGAGTTGCTTTGTGTTGACCACCAACACACCTCGATTCCAGGGCCCACGGGAGGAAGCGGGATGGATCGCCTCTTGTTGTTCGCTTCCCTGGAGTGCCCAAGGTCCGTGTTAGGGTAGCGACGGCGGCGACGACAAAACGACAACAACATCAACCGCAACAGAGGTGGAGGCAGTGTCAATGAGTGGGGCGAGACCATGACGACGACGACAAGACGACAAGCAAGCGAGCGGTAGACGAAAGCAGTGGTTGCGCTCCAGCACAGCACAAGAGGAAACACTACGGCAACACCGACCCGTATTGAATGTTTTCCCATGATTGAATGGTTTCCAATGCCCTCCATAAACATGGCACTGAGCAGAGCACCGAGCGATGCCACATTATATTATTTCACGCCAGCATACGCGTATGTATATGCTGAGAGAGAGAGAGAGAGAGAGAGAGAGAGAGAGTGGGGGGGGTTCCTATGCCGACCAAACTCCGCCCATACAAACCAAGCTTACAACCCTATGCTCTTGCGTCTAAGAAAAGGAGGGGGAGCACACCGATACAAGCGAACACACGATCCTCCAAGGTCGCGCACCACTCATTTTTCAGAGTGGTGCGCCTTCTATACAAATGTTGGCTTGTCGATGTTCCCATCGACCCAGCAACGCAAAGCATTAACATTATCGTTTTGAAGGTGCTGTCGCGTTTCGTTATTGCTTTCATCGTGAGGGCCAATGGACCAGCTAGCCTCTTTCTTTGGCCTCTCTCTTTGGCCTCAGATGTAGGGGATTGAAGAGAGATTCCGTACTCTAATACAAGGCTCAATGAAGTCCGGTGTATAACGCAGCTATCTCTTCACACTGTAACTCGTGTCGAGATCCAGCGTTTCCACTATTTCTTCCGGGTTTGTTCCATGTTTTTCGTGGATTCCCATGGCACAGGTTCCGAGGCCACGAGCCAAGTCGACCATTTTTTTTTTTTTTTTTGTTCTTCACTTCAAATCAGCGCTCACAGCACTAGTGCCGTTTATTGCAACCCGTGGTCACACAGAAGAGCCTCTCTCTACCCTCCCCTCCTGCGGTACTTCGCCTTCAATTTTTAATGAAGGAAAGAGTTCAGCACTCTCTTCCCTCTGTGTACAGACGAACTAGCGCTATCCACTTGGCCAGGAGCGGAAGCGAGAGAAAAACTCACTTTGCAAGAAAAGCTCGCCTACGCCGGGATTCGAACCCCTGACCTGACCTCTAGAAGGTTACGAGGCTACCAACTAGACCACCGGGGCGACCGGCATTAGAGAAAACCGTTAAAACCACAAAGCGTTTCACGCCAACGTTTCACGCCAACGTTGTTTTCCGCGAAAAAGATGGCGCCTCTGTTCCGCAAAGAAAGTGCGTCTTACCAGGCTCTTGCCGCGGCCTTTCGCTCAGCAGCCGCCTTCCCGCCTGGTGTGCCCCGCAGAGGGATCCGTCCCAGCATTGGCAACACCCGCAGCAGCAAGCGACGGAAGAGCAGCGACAACAGTAGCAGCATGAGCACCGGGGGCAGCGGCGGCAAGGAACAGGTACCAGCACCAGCACCAGCACCAGCCCGACATTGGCCGTGGCAGGGTTAGCGGCCGCGAGGACAACCAAGATGGGTCTTTCAGACTTGGGGGCAAAATCTGTGCTGGGTTTTTGTTGAAACCAGGAGTTCTTTTTGGGGCGTGTGCTTACAACACGCGGTACTGTAGTTCGAGAAAGGATGGTGTGGGATACCACATGGCGTCAGGTGGGAAAGCTCAAGGTGCGAGGCAGTTGAGAGTGCTAGGGCTAGGGGATACATATGCATAGGAAGGAGGTTGCTTTCTCGACTTCCTTGTCGTATTATCGAAACAGTCAAGGGGAAGAATAACCCGGTACGGGTACCGATAGCAACAGCTGTAACCAAAGGACGCTCCGTCCTCCGCCAGAGCCAAAGACCTTTCCTCCCCCTTCCGCCATCTTCACGTCGAGAGGAATGCAATCAAGACACATGCCGACAGGAGGAGCAGAGGCTGCGGCAACGACGACGACGACTACGAAGACGGCGACAAAACCCTTTATCAGGCTACAGCCAACGGCGATGACGACGACGACCACGACACGAACAGCAAGCTACAACAGCGGCAGCCACAGCAGCAACAACACCAACATCAACACCAATACCAACGATGACAACAACGAAAACAGCATAACAACAACAACAACAACAGATTTGCAGCAGCAACGTGCTGACAAGAAAGAGTCTCACCGGTCCCGGAGGCGGTGCCCTCTCCTCCCGCCCCTTTCTTCTGCTTCGCGCGCACCGTCTGCTGCATGGCAGGGCTGCCCAATGGGCTCTTCAGCTGAGGGCGTTTCATGTTGGCGTAAGACGATCAACAAGATGGGTCCACTCGACACACGCTCCCCCCGCAGAGCTTCGAGTCGTTCTTGGTTCTGATTGGCGCTCCCCCCCCCCCCCCGGTTCGTTGCAGGGTAGCCTGTGGCTTTTCGTTTGGTGGACAGGGCGAGAAAGGTGGGGAAACACGGTGCTTGCCGTCGAGGTGTTGTTGTTGTTGTTGTTGTTGTTGTTATAGTTGTTGTCGTTGAGGTCATTCTTTGTTTTGTGGGATGGGGGTTACCCGTAATTGCAGAATATGTGAGAAAAAGCGCTCAATTCCTGAGAACTGCCTGAAGAAAAAAAATGGCCATGGAGTGTCGTGTGTGGCCCGTCTATGTCGTGGTCCCCCATATGTTGGGATGATCGCCGCGCGCATCGTTAGGGCTCTTGCGGCTCGATCTGCGGTGCTTGGTGTGTTCATGTTTCGGGCAGGCACGTCACACCGGAAAACACGTGTGTTTTTTTTTCTTTTTTTTTATTGCCGGAGCCCTTGCGTTGCGAATCCCACTCACGTGATGTGATGTTTTTACTTCTTGTTTGGAAAGACGGAACGGTTGCGGATGTGGGTTCCAGCCAAGCCACGGGCCAAAGCGGTTTTCGTGGGACAGCTTCCCAGGTGACTTTGCCCTTGGTGTTCATGGCCATGATGACAATACATGGATGGCGTACTTAAGGTGTTATTGATTTGGGCGGAACGTGCTCCTCCTGGTTCTCTCTCTCACGTACGTACCAAATGTTCGCTCTTTGGGAGAGTTAGCCTGTTACCACGGAAGCAAGGCGTCCGTGTCAATAGGGCGAGGTTGAGCGGAAATTCGAACGTCTTTTCAACGTGAAGAAAACAGCAACACTTGAAGTACTACTGCTGGGGTTGCTTCCTGTCGAGGGAAAATAAATGAAAAAACGCGAACAAAAAAAATGTTTACAGGAGGCGCACGGTGTGCAAGCACCTCACTAACTACCGCTTCGACGTAGTACGTGTTGACGGACTTTCTTTTGGGGAGGATGCCATGTTTCTAAAAGTACGTTATGTCTTGAAACGTTGAAGCAGGGTAGAAAAGCCAGAGAGAGATCCCGCAACAGCTCTTACCTAGATCTATACACAACCCGATTTTTTACTCCTAAATTTGAATGTGACGCAATAGTTTCTTCCCTCGTGCCCGCGGAGGGAAGGAGAAAAACGAGAACACATAAATAATTGTTTACAGCGCACGGTGAAAGTACCCCACTACCGCTTCGAGTTGAGGAGCTTGCACGTTTCTTTTGCCTAGGGTCCGATGTTTCTATTGGTAAAGGAGCGAGAGAGAGAGAGAGTCCGGCAAGGACCGTCTACTACACCCGAGTTTTTTTTTTCTCCGCAATGTGAGAAGAGTGTTGGAGAGAGAGCAAGATTAGCGCCCCAGCAGGTATGTATTTGATTTTGAAAATCTAACAAACCTAAATATTCCTCGTCATTCTTGGGAAGGAACACTCAAATAAAGCAAACGTGTACGTACGTACGTGTATCTTGGAGTGTTTGGTCGGCCAGGTGCGTAACGTCGCAAATGACTGCCGGGGAAGAGGTGTCAATAATCAATCAATGTAAGTTGCTCATACAACAATTATTATTATGTAGCTGCTTGGATCAATCATCAGCTAGCTGCAGCAGGGGCAGAGAGGGAGAGAGGGAGAGAGAGAAAGAGAGAAAGAGAGAGGATGGAAATCTAAGAAACACTTGCGCGTACGGTAAACTGAAAGTTGGCCTCGTCATCCCGCATCATCGAAAGTGAAATATTCCAGTCTTCGACTACACCAACCATTACTACTACTGTAGTCTAGAAAACATGGGGTTTGGCTGGATATACGTGTGTCGTCGCAGCACCACCGGTCTCATTCGAGGCACGCGGGAGTTTAGGCGCGAACGCTTTCTCTCTCCGCTGCCACCGCTGGTTCTGCTTCGACGCTGAAAACGAGGTGCTATTGCTGACTGCTATTGTTGATCGCCGGTGCAAGTGGTGATTTGGAGAGACCCTATTTTGCAAAACAAGGACGTTGGCTTTTACCGGATCCCACCTGTGCAGAAAAAAGCAGCACGAAAAAAAAAAGGCCGATTGCCAGCACGTGCTACCTTGGATACTTTTCGCGATGCAGAACGCTCCCATTTGGATCGCGAAGATCAGGCCGCTCCTGCCGCGAGGCCATGAGCTTGTCGAGGGGTCAACCTCACGGAGTCGTCTGAGAGTACCCCGCGTCTCGCGCTTTGATAGCCCTCTTGCAGTGGATCTATCCGACCCACTCACCGTTCTCGTCGTTCACATACAAACATACACACCGCTGGCAGGGGCAGCAACTCCAAATCGACAATGCCAGATCTTTGCACACCGTTACCGAAGAAGCACCAATACTCACTTTGAACGCCAGAGAACAGGCAGTCCTTGCTGGGCACTGGAAGGATGCCTGCCACGAGTCGCCGATTGTGGCGAATCTTACGCGCGTGTCTGCGGCGATGAACACCCACGTTCCTCCGGGTTCAGCGGCGGGGGGCCTGCAATAAAGAACTCTAGACAATTGGTGTATGTCGTGAATGCCATCTGCGAGCCCCCCGCTCTATGTCTGCAATATCACATGTCTGCCGTGTGGCCGTTGTGTCGCAAGGAAAGTCCGAGCACAGCAGGTAGGCTTGGCCTCTCCAGTCTTGTACACCTTCTGCTGCTCTAGGGTTTGGCGTACCCGGACACACCCCCGCACCCAGGATGTCCTTACATCGCTCCTCCAGACACTCCCTCGGGAGCTCGTCCAGCAGGCACTCGACGATTAGCATCGGGGGTACGAGGTATTCCTCGAGGGGCCCATCCAATGTGCATGCTGCCTCGCTCCTGTCTCTGCAGCTGTGGGCGATGTCCGAGCTGCGGGACGTGCTTCCTCCTCTCGGAGAGCGGGCCCGGGCGGCGAGGCTCGCGTTCCTGGGCGTCGTGGCTGCGCTGGCCGCTGCAATGGTGCTGTCGTATCCTCTGGGAGCCATCGCAAGGTGAACAGAAAAAGTATGTCTGTTCAGGTCTTGCGACCTTCAGTTGGAGGACCCCAAACCCGCCCTGGGGGGTACACAGCAGTATATTGAGCGCATTTTGAATTCCAGAACGCATTTCAGGGTGCATCATGCCATGGTTTTCAGTTGCGTCTTCTTTCCCCATGTACCAGGCTATGCTGCAATGTACCATGGTATGTGATTCGCGGCATCATGAATCGAGGGAAGCTCTGCCGTGCTACAAGCATGGTCTCCCTGTGCCAAAACACTGCTTTCATGATTTCACAAACGGCAAATGTTCGCAACAGATGAAAGTCGGTAGCGTTCGGATCATCCAATGCTTGCAAGCTCGAAAGAGTCGGCGCATATTGTCACCTGTCCGATACAGCAGTATCTGCTGTACGCCATCTTGGGTGTTCCGAGCCTCCTGAACACAGGGCACGCGTGTGGTGTGAGGACCTCAGTCCTCCTGGGTGCGCACGCATAAATCGTCACCTTGTATATGTACCGTTCGCTCCTTTTACTGTGTGTGTAGGCTATATTATCGGTGTTTACCTCACGCCACGCTCAGGATCACCCCCCCCGCCCCCCGCAGTGATATGGAGCGACCCACCGTTTGGACAGGAGTAACACAAACTCACGCAGTACCACATCCGGTGGTAACATTAACATTTCTAAGGGTCGGCATGGACCCAAAACATGTGGTGACACTGCAAACGGCAAAACGGGGAGAAACCAAATTGCACAACATGACTTTCGACAAAAACACATGCATCGCGCGTTGAGGCAACGTTAGTGTTGATGCTCGAGCGCCGTCTCGGCGTGCATGGCTCGTCTGCCGCCGTGTGGTTAATGTAGCTTGTCACCCATCACACCGACCCAGCACAAATACTTTCTTCTCCTGGGGCTTATGTAGGTGCACCTTTTAACGTTACAACAGAGGCCCTGAGGTAGTGTTGGTTTGTTCCAGAACAGGGGTGAACATGGAACCCTTGGGGGAAACAAGTCACTGCTTGTTCGGTCGTTGGCGGGAGCAGCGCTGCCGTAGTCGATGTAGCATCTTCTTCAACCTTGTTTGTTCTCTCGGTGCACTTGCTGCTGCAGCCCGCTACAACATCTCCGCACCCGTTGTTCGATTTCGGTCGGTGTGGCAGGCTATTCAGCCCGTCACGGCCCCCTTCCGCCCGGAGACGTCTAGCTTCGGCGGTCTTCGCCGTCTACCTGTCGTTGGCGTGCCTCACGCTGTGCCTGGCAGAAGACGGCTGGACCGGCCTGGACGCCGCGTACTTTTCCACTGCCACGCTGACCACGGTGAGATTTCAGTTGTCCCTGGATTAAGGACAGACGTGGTATTTCGTTTAAACAGGTGTCCTCAAGCCGGGGGAAGTGTCCTTAAGACGAATACCCTTGCTTATGCTGTACATTCTGCGAGCCGCCATGTCTGTGAAAACAGAGTTGTCCTTAGCCGCGAGTGTCCTTAAGAATGGTGCCCTCAATCGAAGTAATCTACGGGAGTGCGCAGACGATCAAACGCTAAGAGAGCAAGTCGACGGACGCCGACTTGGGTTTTGCTACATTTCTCTCTCCTCCCGCCGCTCTGGGGCATAGGAAGTGGGAGGTGATCTGATAGGCTAGGGGAAAAGTGTTTGAGCCACCTTTGGCAGAGTAGGAAGGTTTGATTGGGCATCGGTGATCGGTACTGTGGGAACAATTCTTCGTCCTCTAGAGGGCGCGTGGTCAATGGTCTAACCGCGAAGGCATGCAAGACATGAGAGTTCCCCACCCCCAATTTTTGGTCCCGTTCGTGGGACCGCCGATGTTTATCGCGCTACTGGTGAACAAGATTGGATGCCGGGACCTGAGTGTTCGGACGGCCGTGGGCAAGCTAGTGGCGAGCACGTTGTCGATCTTGGGGCCGTTGGTTGCGGCTCTTTTCTGGAGGGATTCTGCAAGGGCGACGACGTCTAGATCTGCTTTGCCTCCGCACCAGGAGGCAAGACACTCGTTCAAGAGCATGCATGCGGCGGGACTGTTGTTGTTGTGGATGTGCACGTCGTGGAGTGCACGGCGACGACGATACCTTTATTGACTTTTTCGCCGACCGTTCACACATCCGTGTCGTTATTGTTTTCACGGAGAAAACCGTTCCGAATTCAGTGCGTCATGCACGCGGGTTCTGTGTTGCTGCGTCATACCACATAGTAAGTGGTTCCTTTATGTCGTGCGTCGTTTTCGTCGTTTCCGTTTGGTGTGCGTCATATTTGAGTGTTTTCTGTATGCTGCGCGTCATGTTTGTGGTGGCTGTATGGGCGGCAGGAGAGGGGCAGACAGGGCAGCGGCATCGATTTCACGCGTCCTATGTCTCAACAAGATGAAGAGGAACACCAGGCGCGGGTCGCTGACGCTATATGGGTGAGCCATGGCGTGTACATACGGGCTTGGGGGCGGGGCGGGGGGTGTACTCATGCAAACGCATGCCGCAGTCATTAGACCGTAAACCTCGTATCCCTACAATGCCGGGACGGAGCGATATTTCAGGTTTGGCCGGCCCAGGCCACGTTTTACAAGGATGACCAGAAGCTGGCCATCATCCTTGCATGTGCTGTGCCAAACGAGATATGCCATCGGTTAGTTGGGCATCCCGGAACGGGGGGGGGGGGGGCCGGAACCGGATTTTTTTATCCCTTCCTTTTTTTCCAGGGGTCTCTTAAGGAAAATACCGAAAAAGAAATGTGTTTCCCGGGTTGCCCGAAAAGGCCGGAACAGCGGATCCATCCATGCTTGGGCGAAAATTCCCGGGGGACCTCTTGGGGGGGAAAATAATCCGGGGGGGGGGGGGGGGGAGGTCGGGTCTTGGTCCCCCTCCCCCTCTGGGGAAAACCCCCCCTGCCACGGGGAACCCCCTCCAGAAAATCTACAGCAGTACCCCCCGAACCCCTCCGCCCCCGGCTTAAAAACGCGCCCTGTCCATCGTGGTCCAAGGGTGGAAAAACGGGCCTCCCAAAAAGAACGTTTTAGGGTTGGCCC
>FN649734.1:4987619-5017659 GCA_000310025.1 Ectocarpus siliculosus
ACGTGCGGGGCGGCGGCGGCGGCGGCTGCGCCACCGTACGCCAGGCCGGCGGTGGTCGTTGCTGCTGCCGCCGCTGATCGAGGCACCGCCACAGCCGCTACTGCCGGCACCGACGCGTACGGGGACGGGGTGGTGTAAGCACTGCCGCCGACGTCCGCGTAGCCGCCCGGGGCGGCACCCGCCTGCTGCTGGAGCACCTGCTCGGTCGGTCGGTCAGTCGGTTCGCAAAAACGTGAGACAAGGACAAAATGTGGTGGGCAGCAGCATGCGAACGTCGGCAAAAAGCGTGTGTGAGAGAGAGAGAGAGCAGACAGAAGAAGAGACAACTGTGGCGCGCCGCAGGATGTGATCGTGGGCAAAGTCGTGAGACACAACAAAACGTGGTGGGCGGAAGCATGTCATACATCGGCAAACAGGGGAAGGAGAGAACAGATGTGGCCGGCGGCAGGCAGCATGTGGCACATCGGGTAAGAGCGAGTGGCGAGAACCTCTTGGCAACTGCACCCCGGAGCTAGAGGGGTTGAGGGTAGGTATTCAATTCGCGGCGGGGCAGCAGCCAGAACACAGACACGGTCATGTTTCTTCACAAATGCGCAAAGGAGGCGTCTTCGCACGTGCGCATAGGAGGCGGCATAACACACATGCTTGCGAAATACTCCTTTGGGATTTACATACGTAACACATGCGCCGTTTATAACAAACGCCAAAACCACACTTTCCCTTGCTACTTACCGCGAGCGCTGATTACAAGCGATAGCGATTGAAAGAAACAAAGGCAAGAAAATAACGCCGTACGTACCGCCATACCGTACCACATACATACCTGATGGGACGGGTTCAGAGCGGCGACGGTAGCATCCTGCTGGCCAAGGTCGTGCTTGTACTGCGGAAGAGACCCAGCGGGCCACGGCATGATGCCCTTGCACCTGGAATAAGGGTGGATCGATCCACACACCAACCGTGTCAGCGCCAACGTAAATGCATGACGTACATATGGTAGATGTGACCACGGACGCAACAATCGAACGTGTAGAATACGATACTTGCTCGAGCCATGCAGATTTTGTTACTCGCGAAACAATGAAAAAAAAAAATCGAGAGAAAGAAACAAAATCGAAGACAAAAAAAAACAAACATTGAAGCAGTGCCGTTTGCGAGTGCACTTGGGCCGAAGGAGGAGCTGCGGAACGTGCCATGGAATGAAAAACATGGAAAAAAACGGAAACAACAGCCGCAGAGACACGGGTCGCTCCGTCTGTTCATTTACCGGATCGCAGCCAACAGTTTGCGTGTAGACCCCTGCAAAGCAGGCCGACGTAAAGCTAACCGAGCACCAAGCGAAAACAAAAAAGTCAACAAGGCAGAGTGCGTCGGGGGATTGAAGACTTGGGACAAAAAGCAAGAAAAACTGGGAGGGAAAGAACGAATAACAAACAGGAAGAAAAAATGCTAGCTGCAAAATGCTTGCAACGCTCCGTTCGTGTAGCATATAGACCCTACACGTGGCAGCGCGCGTGAGAGAGAAGGCTTGGACAAAAAAAAAAATGAGAAAACGGAACAAAACAAAAGGAAAAAAAAAAATACACAGCAAAGGAACAGACGAAACACTCACAAAGCGCCATCCGCTTAGGGCAGCTTGTATGATGGAGAAGGCATGGGAAAAACAAGAAACAGGACCAAGGAATAAAAAAGGGAGAGAAGAAAGCTACCAGGCGAAATACTTACAGAGCCCCATTCGCGTAGACCCCGTGGCAGCGTGCGTACCCCTGCCCGGCGTCCGAAAAGAGGTTCGGGTTCATGTTGCCGCAGAAGTTGCACATCATTACCTGCTGCGGCGTGAGAATAGCGGGGACGGTCACAAAAAAGGGGTACACTTAGGTGTTGGTTCAAGTAGCACGGACGGTCATAAAAAAGGGTACAATTAAGTGCTACTTCAAGTAGCACGGACGGTCACAAAAAAGGGTACACTCAGGTGCTGGTTGAAGTAGCACGGACGGTCAAAAAAGGGTACGGTTAAGTGGTGCTGCGTAGCACACTTGCGGCCAAAAAAGGGTACACTTAGGTGCTAGTTCAAGTAGCACGGACGGTCACAAAAAAGGGTACACTTAGGTGCTGGTTGAAGTAGCACGGACGGTCAAAAAAGGGTACGGTTAAGTGGTGCTCCGTAGCACACTTGCGGCCAAGAAAGGGTACAATAATAAAAAAAATAAGCGCTGGCTGGAGTAGCGCGGGACGACGAAAAGGGGTACGAGTTTGCGAGCGTAGGCATCGACGAGGCCATGTCGGGGGGCGATGATGAGATACGTCAACGCTGGCGGGAGCGTGTTGGCGAGGGTTGCTCGAGTCCACCTACCGCAAGCGCCAAGGATTTCAAGCGTATATATGTCTCCAATGTGCTCGATGTGAAAAAACTCGGGCGCGTGTGTGTGACTGTGTGTGTAAGGGTAATCCACCCCTGCCGGGCTTTGTGCCCTCGATGTTCCTCGCACGAAGTAGGTTGGTTACGATAGCGGGTGTGTGTGTGAGGGGAATCCAGCCCAACCGGGCTTTGTGCCCTCGATGTTCCTCGCACGAACTATAATAGGTTGGTTACGATAGCATAGGCTGTTCGAGACCCAAGAGATATCCTGCCAACTTGGCGATGTACCACACCTTCTCCTCCGATTCCAAAACAAAAAAAAAGACGTTTTTCGGGTCGCAAGAGAAGGTGCGTGTTGGGGTCGGAGGAGAAGGTGTGGTGCATCGCCAAGTTGGCGGGATGACCCTTGGGTGCCGAACAGCCTACAGCCAGCTTCATCTCATCTCTCTGCAGATGCACGGCGGTATGGTAGGCATCTATCGTAGCCAGCCTCCTCGTGCTAGGAACATCGACAGCACAAAAGCCCGGTAGGGGTGGATCCCCCTCACACACGCGCGCGCGCGCGCGATTTTTCACCTCGTGTGCAAAGTTTCGTGAAGCGTCACATGTTATCTGGACGCTATTACGCAATATCGTACGTGTTGTCGCCACAACAAAACCGTTCAGGTCTCCGCTCAGTACCACTTAATATCTACCTCGTACACGTTTTTTACACAAGCTTCGAGTGCTCGACATCGATCCAAACTCTCTCGCGCGCGCATCTCACCCGCCCAGCGGCAGCGGGAGGTGGCATCAACATTCCTCGGATCACGCCGGCGTTCATAATCGCCTGGACATCAACACTAGAAGGTGTTTGGCCAGTAAGCTAAATAGGATGTGGGTAGCGGGGGGGGGGAAAGGATTGGAAATGGGCGGGAGGGAGGGAGGAAGAGAAGGAGTGAAGATGGGAGAAGGGTTGAAAATCGGAGGGAGAGAGAGGGGTAGAGAGAGAGGGAGGGAGAGAGAGGAGGACAAGTGAGAGGAGGTGAGACGAAAAAGAAGGAATCAGGGCTAAGGTTTCAATTTCTCCAGCTTCATGTCTTCGCGGGAATTCCGTGATTCCGTGATCCCATAACCTGTTTCGCGGGATAACTAAACATATACATGTACTCGGGGGATATTTTTGGCAGAACTCATGGAACCCGAATCGACATAAATGCATGGTGCTTCTGAAGCTTATATATATATCCAGTAAAAAATCAAGTCTACTTCCACCAGACCTCTTGCAATCCTTTTCTATCGCGCTCAATGTTGTGGAATTCTGGACAAGCACAGAGAGCCCAACCCAAACTGTTGAGTTGACCCAAACTTTTTGAGTAAGAAAGTAAGGTAGCAAACTCCCCGAAAACAAAACATCACGAGAAACAAAAGATAAAAACAGACAAAATGTTCGTATCGTACTGTATGGAGCAACAATAAAAAAAAAGATCGAAAACAAACGAAGACCGAGACCAAGTTATGCAACAAACCAATAGCAAACGACTTCTCACCGGAGTCAGGGGCGCGTATCCCAACTGCGCTGCCGCCCACTGTTGCTGTACCGTAGTTCCCGACATTGCGGCGGCCGCGGCGGCGGCGGCAGCAGCGGCAGTAACTCCGCCGTCGTCTGCCATGCCTGTGGACATGTGGGCTTCCAGCAGGCTCACGTCCACCCCACCCTTGGTACCGAGTCCAAGAAACAAAGCGGCGTTCATCCATGGACGACGCAGCAAACGTTGCGAGAACAAGTGTTTGTTAGGAGACTTGACGAACGGCCGGCGCCTGCCGTCTGAAGTCACAGGTTATCCGATAAGGGTGTCGAAGAAACAACGCGGCATTCATCCGTGGACGACGCAGCAAACGTTACGAGAACACGTGTTTGTCATGTGACTTGAAGAAGGGGCGCCGCCTGCTGTCTGAACTCACAGCTTGGGGTTGTATGACCGAAAGAGGCGTACTGTACCAGAGAGTGGAACGGCACTGCAACATGACATGGCAAGTAAATACAGCAGCAGTCGCATATACGACGGCCGCGATATCGGAACAGCAACAGCAGCAGCAGCAACAACAACCAATACGAGTGGCAGCCAGAACCAGCACCACAACGCCCAACACATTGACCACGAGCCAAGCCACACACCAAATACGCCAAACCTCACCATGGTAGCGGCCATCCCTCCGACACCTCGACCGCTCGTCATACCCGCCGCCGCCGTCGACAGTCCCGGCACCCATTCCGCCGCCGCCGCCGTCATGCCCACACCGCCGCCACCACTCACCGTCGCCGCCGGCCCGCCCATCCCCGGCGGCAACCTCGCCCCCGCCGCCGTCTGCTTGGACAAGTCCACCGGCCGGTAGGCGTTCGCCGCTGCTGACAGTCCCGGTGCCGCTGCTGATAGTCCCGGCGCCGCTGCTGACAGTCCTGGCGCCGCCGTCACCATCCCCGGTTTCCCCGACACACCGACGTTGCCATTGTTGCCAGCGGCGGGCGTGCTTGTCTGAGGGGGAGGGGGGCCCCGCGGCGGGGGCGGGGGCGGCGGCGGGGGCGGCTGCTGCTGCTGCTGCTGTTGGCGTTGGCGCGGCGGAGGCGCAGCCCGGTGGTTGCTGTTGTCGAGCTGCTGGTTGGGCAGCGTCTGGTACTGCTGGTACTGCTGTTGCTGCTGAGACACCGGGGGAGGAGGGGGTACCTGCGGAGGGGGGGGAGGGGGCTGCTGCTGAGACGGCGCCGCCGCCGCCGCTTTCGGCGCGGCTTGCTGTGTCTGCAACGCGCGCGGAGCCTGGGTCTGGGCCGGCGCCGGCGCCGCGGACGCCCTGCCACCGCCGCCTCCTCTAGCCGCCGCCAGCTCGTTCTGGCGGGACCGCTCCGCCCTCTCCTCCCAGTCCACCGAGCTCCTCGGCGACGACGAAGACACCGTCGTCGTCGCCGCCGCCGCCGCCGCCGCCGCTGCAGGCCTTCCGCCGCGCGCTCGGCCGGCGCTCCCGTTGCTAGCGGCCCCCGACGTCGCCGCTGCTGTCCACCCCGAGCCGTCGCGCCCGGCAGTGGGAGCGGGAGGGTCTCCCCAGCCGTTGGCTTCCACGGGTTGCTTCTTCTGCTTCTGCTGCTTCTGCTGCCCCCAGCCACCGTCCGCGTCTTCCCGGGCGCGCATCGGGATAGCCTTGACCTGGACCCCCTCCCCGTCCGGGTGCCCCTGCAGCCCCCACCCGTTCACGCCGTCGGTAACGGCGGCGGCCTCCCCCCAGCCGCCCGCCGCCACCGACCTCACCTGCCCGCTGACTGGCGACGGCGGCGGCCTCGTGCCGTTCTGCCCGCCGCCGCCGCCGCCGCGTCCGTTGCTAGCGGCATCGCTCTGCCCACCATTGCGGCTGCTGCGGCCACCGTAGGCGCCCCCCTGGCCCCGCCCGCCAGCGGCGGTCGATCCGTGGGCGGGCGCCGCCGCCGCCGCCGCCGCTCCCGGCACGGCGGTCGTGTGGATGGACGGCGGAGGCGTTTGGTACTGTGATGACGACGATGACGGGCTTCTCGAGGCGGCAACACCACCCCGCTGCTGCTGTGCGTTTTGGTTGCGGCGCTGCTGCTGCTGAGAGCCCCGCTCATCTCCTCGTGCGGGGCGGCCGCGACCGCCGGCACCGGAGACGGCGCGGTCACCGGCGCCGGCTGCGGTGCCGCGGGCGGTGCTGGCCGGCCCACCGTCTTCGTCGTCGCTCGAAAGCGAGTACCCGTTGTTCTGTGGAGAAGAAGAACGCAGACACGCTTGTTGCTAACATTTATCGTTTTCGAATTGTCGTTCTTCATTTTTGGCCAGGGGAGACCACACAACAACGGGGATTTGGGGAGTGGTTGCAGCTAAAAATAACAGGAAGGACAAGAACATAGATGGCGATTTGTGGTCCCAGGTTTGTAGGAGGAGGTGTGGGGAGGAGGAGGTGGGATGTATCAGCGAGGAATCAGGGGGGGGCAGGGGGTATGCTGTCCCGGACAATTCGAACGCCCGCCGGTGCGCCGTCCAAAACGCCTTCATAGCTCGTCCAAACAAAAACACAAGGGCCTTGCTTGTAACGTGCGGGCTTCGAGCAGTCAGCTTCTCTTGCCTAGCAACGGAATACGCTTGGGCACCGACAAACAACTAACGAACGAACGTGTTTTTCGACCGACGCTTTCGACGAGCAACAACACCGGGGACTATTTAGAGCGCCGACTAACCTGTAGGGCCTGCTGGTAGCGCTCCAAAGAGCTGAGCGTGTTTTCGGCCTTTGTGGCTTGTAGCAGCTTCGCCTGAGCTTTTGCTTGCCTTCTCGGTTGGTTGCGGCGAGAGGGGCAGGAGGACAACGCGGGGGGAGGGACGATTAGGCTAAGCCCTCGCTATGTATATAGCGAGGCAGGCATCCCTCGCAAGATGTAAGCGTTTGTACACCGATGCCAACCTATCACGAACTTTAACCAAAAGATACCTTCACAATCACCTAAGCATCATCACCATGAACACAAAACAATGATGGCGATGGCATCGAGACGCCTACGCGCTGCTCTCCTCCTTATGAAGCGCCACAACACCAACAACCACGACAACGAAATCGACATGAGTTCCTGTTGCTCTCCTCCGTATCAGACGCAACAACATCAGCGACAACATCAGCGACGGCGTCATCGACATGCTTACCGGTTGCTCTGCACCTCATCAAGGGCAACAACAACATCAACGACCACGACATCGAGGTGCTTGCCTACCTGTCGCTCTCCTCCTTGTCAAGCAAACAACACCAACAACAACAACATCACCGATCACGACATCGAGATGCTCATCTCCTTACCAAGCGCAACAACACCAACAACGATTATGACGACATCGAGATTCATACCAGTTACTCTCCTCCTTTTACCAAGCGCAATCACAACAACAACATCGACGATGGCATCGAGATGCTTGCCTACCTGTCGCTCTCCTCCTTATCAAGCGCAAGGTTCTTGGCGCTAGCGACCGTCTGCCACTGCTCCCACTGGTCCGAGTCATCGATGACGGGGGGCGGGCTTCCGTTCCCGCTGTACCCGGAGCTGCGCTCGCAAAACAAACCAGATGAAAACACGGGAGGGATGAAAGACAAGACAAGCAGCGAGGGGGCACGCAGGCGAAGGGGGAGGGAGAGGGAGAGGGGAGGGCGTTGAAAACTTGGCGAAAGGGAAGGCGAACAGGGGGGTACTGCTGTAGGCAACTTGCCGGGCAAAAGAAAAAAAAAACAGTACATACTGAGGTTGTCGCTGCTGCTGTTAAAATGTTCTTCCACCCCGGGGATGCACGCCATTCATCCCCTCCCTTTCCTCCCTGACTATTCGACGTTCACCCCCCTGCCTGACTCGCATGATACACGGGTACTGTAGAGCCGGTAGAGACCCACTAGTCTGCCGTGGCCTCTCAGACTGCTAACACCGGTCAATCTTATTTTGATTCCTCTAGTATTTCGCCGAAACAGAGGATTCATCCGCAGTAGCCCCTTGGGCACTTGGGCGAGTGATCCCTACTCAACACCCGGGTATACCCGGTGTTCATCCAAGACCGATATGTTCCCGTAGCGCTAGCACGCGGCCCTGTACTCCTCCAGATTAACTTTATACCCCCCCTCCCAATCCCCGGTGTCCCCCACCGAAAGACTGACCTGTTCCCGTAGCGGTAGTACTCTGCCCGGTACTCCTCCTGCTCCTTCAGGTGAGCGCGTTCCTTGGCCTCCCTCTTGTCCTTCTCCCTTTTCTCCTTCTTCTTCTCGCGCTTCAGCCTGGCCAGCTCCTTCTTCTCCCACTCTGCCTCCTTCTTCTTGCGGGCGGCCTCCGCCTGACAGACAGACAGACAGACAGACATAACGCCAGAAAAACCAAGTCGATGATGTTTTATCAATATGAATACATAAAGGCGAGAAACATTTAACTTACACGGGAAAAAAGAGAGAATAAAAAAAAAGAGCGCGGGCGTCACATAAAAGAGGCAAAAACCAAGAGGAACCACGAAAAAAAAAAATATCCAGAAAACACAATTTAAAGGAACAGACATTGGCGGAATCTGTTCTTTCTCATGCTTGGAGCTACTGCCGTACATAGTTATGTCCACATGTTGTCCGTCCGTCCCACTATCTTCTCTGCCGAATCGAATGGCATAAAGACAAGGCAGCACCAAGCAAACAGCACGGCAAACGACGCAGGAACATGTGATCAGCAACATAGCGGACGGCGACCGACACACCTCCTCCTCCTCTGCCTTCCTCTGCCTCTCCAAGAGCTGCCGCCTCTTCTTCTCCAGCAGCTGCTGCTCGAGCGATTGCTTTCCCGTAGACTGCTGGGCCTTCCGCTCCTGTGGAAGCAGAAGACCAACAGGAGAAACAGGTGCATAAACGGTGATAACGCGCAAAAAAAAAGAAGCTAAAAGGGTGTCGTTCATTAAAACAGACCCAAAATAAGCCCAGTTTCCAGCCGGTTTGTACTCACTGAGAAGACTTGAGCATATCCCTTTCGATTGTGGTTATATATCGAATGGATAGTCTTTCTCTCTGTTTAACGATCATTTTCAAAAAAAAAATAGATGCGCAACGGTTCACAACGCGCAAAACCAAGCACAGGGACGTGCAGTACACGAGAAGGCGCATCGTTCAGTTCACGAGAAATAACGTACGCACGTACCTCTTCTTGCTGCTTCTTGCGCTTCTCCTCCTCTTTGGCTCTTTTCGCCTTCTCCACCTGCCGCAGGGCGAGACGTGAAAGAATATGCATGCATCGCATCGCCAACAGCACAAAAAACACTACATCAGCAGCACACGCCAGGCAATATAAACGGCACGCCAGACAATCGACCGGAGGGGCAGCTAGGGCAGAGCATACCGAGGGCTGCAAAACACAACGCCGCGCAACGGTCAAGGCAGCATTTATCGGAGATATCGGAGATACAGCACACAGCAACGGTCGCCACCGGAGAGATCCGTTGGTGTCAAGATGGGGAGACAAATTAGGAGAAATAAACGTCAACTGACGAGAAGCAACAACAAACAAATCACACACAACACTCAAATGCATACAACTTCATCGATAGACATTTTTCAACGCAAAACACACCACACTACCGCACACACCACACTAAACACGACGTATTACGCCAACGTACAACTCAACGTACATTAGCCTGAACCTACTTTAACATACCTTGTCGACAGCTGCTGCGAGAACCTCCACGGCAGCGGTAAGATTCTTCTTCTCCTTAAGGCGTTTGGTGGACGATAGGGCAGCCTGGCAGATCTCGAGGGCGGTCTGCTGGGGGACTACCATGCCGGTCACTGGCGGAAGGGTGGCACAAGAAAAAAAGTAGAACAGGGGGAGGGACGCAACAAAAAAATACATTGGGGCGGGGGGGGGGGATCGGTCTGGAATATTATTGAGGGAGGGTCTGCTGTGAACTACCACGCCGGTGACAGGGCGAGGGAGGGGGGCCACAACAAGTAGAACTGGGCGGGGGGGGGGGGGGCTGCTCTCCTTCTCTGGCACAAGGAACTTGATCGACCATGTACTCCTTTCGAGGCAACCTGGCCGTTCTGTTGGGCCGCTTCCTTACGGCGAACTTTAACTTTTGACAGGGGGGGCGAGGAAGCACGCCGGGGGGACAGAAGCAAGATGGGAGAGGCGGAACGGACCACGCCCGAAAGAAAAGGAGGGAGGGTGGCGATAATCTCTTTGCGCCTAAAATATTCATCAGTACTAATTTACATTATTTGAAAAAATGACACTTTCTCTCTCGAACCTCGCACTACAGCAGCTAGGATCCTCGTGCCACGTAGCAGTAAGGGCCAATGAAAGAACCGGTCCAGCCTTGTATCGAGGACTCTCTCGCTCTCTCTTACCGGTGGGATTCGAAAGCTGAGTCACCCTCGAGCCGGCGGCGAGCAAGGCGCTCATGGCGTGGATGTTTCCCCTGAAGGAGGCGTGCATGAGAGGGGTCCATCCCTTCTCCAGGCACGTAGCGTCCAGGTCGGTTTCTAGCTTCAGCGTGGTCGACCGAGTCCTGCGAGAGAAAGAGGGAGGGCGAGAGGGAGGGAGAGGGAGAGGGAGGGAGGGAGAGAGAGAGAGAGAGAGAGAGAGAGAGAGAGAGAGAGAGAGAGAGAGAGAGAGAGGAAGAGAGAGATAGAGAACGGGGTCAGCTGCGGTGGCATCAGTACCAGGCCGTGGGCACAACAAACCCGGCAGTAAGAAGCAGCGTAGCAGCAGCATGAACTGCAGCAGCAGCAACAAGACGCAGGGGCAGCATGAACAACAACAACAACAACAAGGAGCAGCAGCATGAACCACAGCAGCAACAATAACAAGCAGCAGAAGCGGCACGAACAGCAACAGCAACACAACCAGCAGCAGCGACGCCCGTAACGACGCACCTTTCTCGCAGCAGCAGGTCAAGCAGTGCATCATCTCCTTCTCCAGCCGCCTTGTGCAGCACAGTCAGACCTTGCGCATCAACCTGAAACAAGCCATGCCACGTGCGAAATATTCTAGGATTGGTTTGCATGCCCTACTGACATCGGCGAGAAAATAAAGCAAGCCCGTCTCAACCCCATCTCCATATTTCGTGCGGGAACTACCAAGAACTCCCGACACCATTCCGACGCCAAGATGTAAAACAAAAACGCAAGCAGCATGCAAGTGTTCATCATCATCATCATCATCATCAACAGGAATCACCCGTGGCAGCAGCAGCAGCAGCAACAGCAACAGCAACTGACCCAACAACATTCCCCACATTCTATGACATCGACAGCAGCAGCAGCAACAACCACAACCCCAAGCGAGTGCCAAACAAACACAACGGATCTGTGTTTTGACAAAATGCCGCAAACGTCATTATGGTTGATCTTTTTGGCAATACAGGAGTAGATGTACATGCTTGACAGCCAAAACGGGTGTACTCGACAACAGCAACTACTCCTGCTTGCCTTGCTTGCGACTTTGGCGTAAGAACAGGCTGAATGACTAAAATTGACGTGTCCATCCTGTTTATGTCTACTCCTACTCCACCCTCCCCATCGGCAGTTGTTCCCGGCAGCTACGCCAGCATCATTTTGTAGGCTGGTGCACTGGCTGTCACAGGTGCTACGTTGGGGTGCTTGCCCAGTCAAGACTATGGCGCACACGCAGCAGTACTCATCACTTCTAAACAATCAGCACTCACAGAATTTCTGCCGGAGCTACAATCCACCGCCACACAGAAGGGTTCCTCTGCCCGAGGCCCCGTACCCTCACACCAGTCACCAGTGATATTCGCCAAATGTGGTAAGCAAAGCTCTGAGCTGCAATCCTGACTTGCTAACTAACCTTGGAGAGGTCGACACGGTCCCTCTCCCCCCCGGCGTCCTTCTTCACTGTCCCCTGCAACAGGTACGTGGCCACCTCCAGCCTGCCCTTCCCCACAGCGTCCGACGTCTGGCCCTCGCCCACACCGGGGGACACGCACCTGCAACAACAACGGAGGGGGGGGGGGGGTACTCTTATCCTTCCTACTTTGCCAAAGGTGGCTCAACAACGGAGGGGGGGGTCAGAAAAATGTTGATATATTTTGGGGGGGGGTGTTGTGTATCCGACCGTACCCTGGTGGAGTTTCGCCTTTGGGTTAGGGTTGGCGTTTATAGCAGTTGATCCTTGCAGCGCTTGGCCGGTCAAAGCACATTTTGTACACGTGCGGTACGTATGGCGTCCTGGACACAGCAGTGCTGGATGGCAGTAGAGTTCCTGCTGTGGCACACCACTGTACGAATTTGGTGGAGACACTCGCCCCCCCTACGCCATTTATTTTCTCCTGCCACTCTGTTGTGTTCCACCCTTCACGCCGCCTGTGCCCAAGTCTGTTGCTGGTGTGTTCCATGTTCCAACCTCAAAATCACAATAAAAAAAAAAATGACGACACGGAGCAACAATGATCTACGCAAGAGAGGTGAAAAAGAAACCAGCCAATCTGACGATGAAAAAAATCAACTCCTTGAAAAAACGATATACTGCTGTCAAGAGTCTCCCCTCCTATGCTTACATGTGCAGGAGTGTAGCGCCGCTCTTTCCCTTTCCGTCCTGTCGATCGGACAGCTTCACGGAAGGGGCGGACGCGGCACCATCCTGTTTCTCCAGCATCGGTCGGAGGTCCGGCAGGTTGCCCTCCCGGCAAAGTTCGAAGGCTCGGGCGCGCACTGCCTCCGCCTTCTCCCTCTTGCTGTCCATCTCGGCCTGTCGACAAAAAAAAGTAAGGGAAAAACAGAAGAAACAAGAAAACACATAAAAGGAAACATCACCACATGGATCGTCGTGAGGGTGACCATTTTCTCTTTTTGTTTCATCGGTCTGTCGCGAAAAAAAAGCAAGGGAAAAACAGAAGAACAAGAAAACAAATAAACGGAAACATCACCACATGGATCGTCGTGAGGGTGACGATTTTCTCTTTGTTTTTCATCGGTCTGTCGCGAAAAAAAAAGAAGGAACAAACAAGGCATGGATCTTTGTGAGAGTCGCGACATTTTCTTTTTTCTTAGTTTGCCTTGTCTATTGTTCATCGTCCTGTCGAAAAAAAAAGAAGGAACAAGACAAGGCATGCATCGTTGTGAGAGTCGCGATATTTTCTTTTTCTTTTCTTCATCACTATTTAGGTTATAAATCAGCGCTCAGGAGCTCCATCCAATCCGGGGTCACACAGAAAGGTTCCTCTCCCTAAGGCCGCCTACCCAACCCTCCAGCGGTGCTCGCCTATGCGACAAGAGTGTAGCACTCTCTTCCCTCAAGGTTACGGGGCTAAAAAAAGGGTACGGCATGGTTCATTTTTGAATGTGTGGACCTGTGTGCATTCCATCTTTAACGACTGCTAACGCTCAAGTCAAAATTTCAGCAGGAACAAACACGTAGGCTACACAAAAAGTGTGTGTCTGTGTGTACGGAGGCGTCCTTCTTGTCTTGTACATGTACGCATGCGGCAGAACCAGTCCGCTCAGGAGACCACACATACATATCACATACCAGGCTAGATCCGGCTCTCTCAACCGTGGGGTCACGGTAGAGCATTGGCATCGCTACCAACTCCTTCACGGCGTTTCCACCACAGACGATTTCACTCGGCGGTGGACTCGACAGCTGCTTCGTCAAATGTTTTCCACATCCTAAAATCTTATGCATGCACTGCTGTAGCACCCTGGCGGTCGTGGTTGGTGACAAACTATTAATAGGTACCCCGTCCCGATGTACCGTACGTGACATGACACAATATACCACACCCGATGTACCGATGTTCAAAGCTCCCGCTGGACCGATGTTCAAAGCTCAAATACTCCACGACGAAGAGGACGCGCATATTACACAAAAACGATGCGTTTCCCGGAAGCTCGTGACGAGATCGCTCCAAGGCCGCCGTTTTCGGCATCAGTACTCTTTCTGCTGTGGAGAAACGAGCTTTGAAAATCGATCCAGGGGGTGCGATATCTCACGTAATGTCATGCCACCTACGGCAATCTATGTGTCTTGTGCCTGTCTCTCGTACCTTTTTCTTCCTCTTCTCTTCCTTCTTCGCGGCTTCCTCCTCCCTCGCACGTTTCTCATCTTGCAGCTGCGGTTGATTGACCAATCAAGATGGATCGAGATAGGAAACGAACGAACGAGAGAACAGCACACAAAAGAGTCAATCAGATCCCATCTTGCAGGTGCGATTGACCAATCAAAACGAATCGATAGAGGGAAAGCAAGAACGAATGGACAATCGGAAAACAAGCAAGCCAATTAGATTTCATCTTGCAGCTGCGACAATCCACCAATCAGAATGAATCAAGAGAGGGAACGAACAAACGAACGACCGGCAAACGCGAGACAATCAGATCTCATCTAAGCAGCTGCGATTGATCGACCAATCAGGATGAATCGAGAGAGGACAAACGATGGATCGGCACGCACGACAACCGATCAGATCAAGCAGTCTAGAGCAACGAACACGGGCAAAATCATACACGCAGGGGCGGGGGGCGATGTCCTCATCGCAACCATTCACATCATCCATTTGGCTGGCCCGATACTTCCGAAGGTGGGAAGGAATTGACGGCACACCCACAAGAAAATCAGATGAGAGGGGCCACAACACCATCCCAACCAATTGAACCGGGAGCTGCAGGACGTCTCCTCAACCACTCTCGTACAACCTAACGTGAGAAAAGACTTGCGGAGCGACACACAAGCCGTCGCGTCCCCCCGTCGCCAAAACCACTAAACCCCGCCAGAAAAGCTGTTGTGCTTTCGGCGGTAAAAACCTCGCGGTTCCGTCAAGATCTTAAACGCGTATTATACTTGCAGATATTTCATTTGGTCAGAGACGAGTCGAGTCTCTCCTCATACAGTACATCATTACACCCGTTTCGAACGCCTGTCACGGCAAATCCCGCTCATAACGAAAATCGCCCAATATTCCTTCGAGAGAGGGGGATGCCGTAGAAGCGTGTAAAGTGTGCGATCGATTGATTTTCTATGTAACAGGTCGACCTCTCCTCAACCAAAAGGGTGTCCATGCCGACAAAACGGTGGTCGTTGGCAATACGAATCTCGTCGAGAGCTACTATACCTTTTCCTTGAACGGGACGGCCGGGTTTCGCGGCCTCTTGGGTTGTGGAGCAATCGACCTAAAGAAAACGATCGCACAAATACCGCTGTACGTCCACCCTCGCCGTATGATGCAACTTTCAGTGTATAGCGCCCAGCCCGAGTCAGTTGGACCGGTACGGGTGTCAAGAGGGAAGAGAGCCGAACGAATACTGATGTGAAGACAACAACAACCCGCAAGCTTCCTTCAGCACTCACAGCTAAGACTCCCACCAATACACCTCCTTCGCGCTGTGGTATTATCTCGAATGGGCATTCGGTCAGTGATTTGCATGTATACTTCCTAGAGATGCGATGCTGGTCCGTGCTTAGCTCACCTGCTGCTGCTGTTTTTCCTTTTCGCGCTTGGCTCTAGCGATCTCCCTCTCAGCCGCTCTCTTCTTGTCCTTCGCAGCCTGCTGCTCGCGCCGTCGCTGCGCCCTCTCCTGCTGCGCCTGCCAGAATGCCTCGTCCTCTTCCCTGGACACACACACCCCACCGCACACAACGAAAAAAAACATATTTCAGAAAAAAACAAAAACACGTTCTGAAGAAAAACACAAAACAAAAACGGTACATATAGAATCACACAAATACAAGCTTTTCTAATGTTACACACATGTAAGCTCTTGTAATGTTTCCCACAGGTGTTTATTTTTTTCCCATATTTCTGGGTCCACTTCTGTTTCCGCTCTTCGACTTGTACTTATTACAAAGAAAGGTGCAACCCCTTTTGGGGGTAGTTGGCCTGCGTCAGTTGAACCGGCACGGATATTACAAGGTACTGAGCGGAGACCAGAACGGTAATAATGTAAAGACGACCACATGTTTCCTCTGCGTTTGTCAATTGGCACTCTCGAGTCACCTCCTCTTCATGGCCTTGGCTGCCTTTGCCGCCTTCCTAGCCTCCATCCTCGCTTGCCGGGCCTCGTACTTCATCTGCTGCTCGTACACCAGCCTCTCGCGAAAGGTGGAGGTGCTAGCGGATGCCTGACGAGAACACGAACAACAACAGCAAGAAGAAGGAAAGACCCACACAACACACAAAGGGACGGATTCAACGGACAGGGCAAGAACAAATGGGGTGCTACGGTAGCATCCATGTTAAGATGAAGAAGGCGAATGGCACGATGCCTGGCGAGAACATGAAGAGGCAAAGGCCGACACAACACACAGAGGGACAGATTCAATCGACAGGACCAAAGGGGGTGCTAGGGTAGCATCCACGTTAAAATGCAGAAGGCGATTGGCACGATGCTTGACGAGAACAACAACAAGAGGGAAAGACTCACACGACGCACAAAGGGACAGATTCAACGGACAGGGCAAGAACAAATGCGGTGCTAAATTTACGGTAGCATCCATTTTAGATACAGAAGGCGATTGGCACGATGCCTGGCGAGAACATGAAGAGGCAAAGGGACGGCTTCAATAGAGAGGGCAAGACAAAAAGGGGAGCATGTCAAAGGGATTCATGTTAAATGTGCTACAGCAGCGGCATGCCTAAGGAGACAAAACCACCTACACAAGGAAAAAGGAACGCGTTAAAGAGAAGGAGGCAAAGGCAACAAGGCAGCGTGTGTTCTTAGACTTTGAATTTGTCGAGGCTACATCAAATTCTTGACTGACGGCCAAGTTGTTCAGTGCTTTAATAGCGCTGAGTGTAGTCGTCTTTCCCCGTTACACAAAAAACGAAAAACACAAACAACAGACTAACCACCCACATATTCCGGGTCCTCGTATGACGCGTAGTCGTCTTCATCATCGCTATCATCATCGTAGTACATGGGCCTCCCCCCCCCGCCGCCGCCCATCATGCCACCCATTCCGCCGCCGCCCCGCGCGAAGCTCGGCATCTGCATGAAGACCCCCCCCCCCGGCCCGCCATTGATCTTTATCCCCGGACCCCCCCCCATACCCCCGAATCCTCCCATACCCCCCATACAGAAGATCTCCGAAAATAGGTCCATGAAGTCCTCCTGCCAGGAAGCGGGCGGGGCGAGGAGCGGCAGCGGGGAAGGAGGATAAAGAGGCTCAGAGATGTACCTAGAACTTCAGAGGGTGGGTGGAAACACTGGTGCTGTCATGTGGGCCCTCGAGGAGAGTGGTGGGCACCAGGGCTGTTCCCATCTGCGCTAAGAATATACTTGAGGCTGGGAAACGACAACTGTCAAATTTGGGAAGAAGAGGGCTTGTTGGACCCGGAAGCGAGCGGTAAACAGGGATGATGGACGGTGGGCCTGCTGTTCTCGCCAACCAAAAAACGTGTGGCCACGTGTTGGGTTCGTTTGGCGAGCGACTAGCATACACAAGCGCGGAGTATCGGCTCGTCTGCTGCGGTACATTATTAGTGTGAAACCGTTGATATGGAAATGACGAAAGGATTCAACCGACAAGGTTTAGAAGGCTAAATTTTAAGACACAAAAAAGAGCAAATCTAGCCAGGAGTAAACTGAAAGCAAACACGGCAACAGCAACGTTGAGAACATTCCCGCACACCACACGCAAACCTACCACGCGCCGAGAGCGACCACTCAACCCTAACCCTTGGCCGGACACACGCCGCCCCTTTCGAAGCCAGCGCAGAATCTACTACTGGTACACCAGAAGCGAATCCGTCACAGCAGTCGCAACCGTCCCAACAGACGAATCTCCCTTACCGGAGACATGCCTCCCCGACGGTAGCCGTGACCCCCCCCCCTCCCTCCGTGGTGGTGGTGGTGACGGCGCCCCCCTCCCCCCCCGTACTCGTCGTCGCTCGAGTCTTCGCTGTCATCGTCATCGTCAGATTCGTCCGATTTTTCTGCCGAAGGAGCGGCGACGACAGCGACAGCAGTGCGATGATGATGGAAATTTACCCCCAAGCGGAACGATGTTTTCGGGCCTTTTTTTGCTCGCGAGTGTACCAGTTCGAGTATCGTTCCGTGGAACACTACCGTCTTCTTCCGTGCAACTGCTACCGCCTTGTTCCGTGGAACACGCCCCGTCTTCTTCCGTGGAATACTACCGTCTTCTTCCGTGGAACTACTAACATCTTGTCCGTGGAACACAACCGCCTTCTTCCGTGCAACTACCGTCTTCCGTGGAAAGCTAGCACAACATCAACGTAATCACATGAGGATGCGGTGTTCGTCAATGGCCACCCCGTGTGTACATGCGTACGTGTCAACATAACACACGAACTCACACGCAACAGCATTCAGCGCATTGCGCATTTTCCGAATATTGGCCCCCTTCCAGGGTACTTCAATTTTTTACCCGCTGGCACTGACGTCTGTTCATTTGTCAGCCCGCTAGCGCGGCCGATGTTAAGATAAAGACACACACAAACACAAGCGCTCGGCACCTTCCGAGTAGTAGCTGGGATCAGTCAGGCTCAGGTAGGCCTCGGCGACTTGCTGAAACTTGGCAGTAGCCTCCGGGTCGCCCTGAGCGTCAACGTGAACGTTGTCGTGGCGCCCGTCAGGGAGTAGCAAGACGGGGAGGAGGAGCGGAGGTTAGACGATATACACACGGGAGGGAGGAACGGTACAGGAACGGAACGAAGGCGGGCTACTGTTACAAACGGAACGGTTCGAAGAACGGTTCACACTTCTTTTTTACTGCTGTCATCGCTCTCATGCAAGTAGCACGTCTCCCAACCGAAGCTATACCTTTTGGCTCGCGCTGAGGCGGCGTGAAAGAGGAGTGTTTCCACAGGAGGGGGTCTAATTGAGATCCGTTGACACCAGCGCTCGAGGCTGTTCGTCACCCCCCCGGGGGTTGTTACCTAGAACAGCGGACATCTGTAGTATAACCTTTGCAATACCCCAGCCTCGGCAAAAAGTAGTGGCTCGCAAGTGCGGTCGCCTACTTCTGTATTTCTTGCTGCAGTCTCTGCATCTACGACCTAGCCGGGGTGAGTGTTGTGTAACTTCGAGCAGGGGGCGGGGCACAGAGAGCAACGTAGCTCGGTCGGGTGTACTGACTGTACGTAATCTACCGCGGGTGGAATAACGAGACATCACACCCCCTGGACCGATTTTCAAAGCTCCATCACTCCACACGACCAAGAGAATGATGTACATGGTCCAAACGATGCGTTTTCGGAAAGCTCTCAACGAGATGGTTCGTTCCAATGCCTTCCCTCCATTTTTGACGCCTCCACCCTTTCTGCGGTGGATTAACCGAGCTTTGACAATCGTTCCATGGGGTGGCATCTTGTGACAGCTACGGGTATCCGGACCCTCGGAAGCTCTTACTGGCGCCTCTCTGTTTGTGTCCGTCATGGGCGTGAAAAACATCACACAATCAAACGGAGGTGTGTGCGATTTACCACATTCCAGCGTGAAGATATATATATAAGTACTGTGTAGGCTTCTAGACTGAGCACCTGTTCTTATGGCCAAGTTCTTAGCTTTTGGATTCTTGAACGCTCAAGTTCTCAACCGCGAAGTTCTCACGTTCTTCACAAGGGTATTGTACATGCACCCGAAAAAAAGAGGGAAAAAAAACGGGGTTATAGGAACACGTCACAAACGGGAGAACAAAGAGTGCAGCCGGTGTTTTTCTTTACACAAAAGGGGTGGACCTACATACTGGTGAAGAAAATAATATTTTCGGGTGTCGACGAGTTGAGCACGGGCGACTTCAAGTGTAAGGACCAAAAGACTTGAGTGCGGCCGAGCTGATTTCCTTAACGCCACTGCTTCGCCCTTACAATTGTACTCGTTTTGGAAAATATAGTATGCACACAACCACCCATTCGAGATTGTATGAACAGCAGTCCTAGGTTTCGTGTGAGCGGGCGCGCACTTAACCTGCTGTATCGAACTTAATATCGTACCAAAGTACTCTGCAATGACTCCACGGATACCAAGTCTTTTTAGTACATTTCACCACGGTCTGTGGTATCGAACAACACGTGTAAAATAAGTGGCTAAAATTGGGTGACTCTATGCGGCGGTAACTACTGTACCTGTTCTTTGCATAGAGCAGTAGATACAGCAGATGCCGACCTGTCTGCCATTCAGCGGAATCTACGTTAGCTACATATTCTACCAATTGCGATGGATGCAAATCTACGAAGATACGGCGTACTGGCTGCTGCTGTGTGCCAGTCCTGGACGAACTCGGCCAGACGATCCCTTTTTCTAATCATGAAACTTTTAAACCTGAACAATGCTGCTAAGGTATACAAATTGCGAGACGAATATTGCAGAGGGACATCACGTTTCTGTCATGTACCTCGCGATCCGCTTTGAGGAGCGTGACCACAAATGTAAAACAACCAGCACGTGTCGTTGCCGCGGGATACACAGGCACTGGTGGGGCTACTGAGACGTAGCTGACTGCAAC
This sequence comes from Ectocarpus siliculosus, assembly GCA_000310025.1. NCBI lineage: Eukaryota > Phaeophyceae > Ectocarpales > Ectocarpaceae > Ectocarpus > Ectocarpus siliculosus. The sequence continues at coordinate 5,007,944 of FN649734.1, forward strand.
GAGAGGTGCCGAGTGACCGGACCAGCGACTGCTCGCCTAGGGGCGTAGGGGCATGGGGGGGGGGGCAGGAGAGGACGCATCCAACAGAGCCAAACAAGCCGCGTTTGATTTCGAGACCGTATGGGCCCACAACCACCGGCGTGGAACACACGGGCGTGCCTCAAAACTTGCTCATGGCACAAAAAGGAGCTCACAGTTCACGCGGGACCCTTGCGATCATCATTCAGAGAAGCCATGCCTATGTCCAACATCAAAGTTTGCATTTTGGTACACATGTCTCTCGACACACACACATGGCTGCGAGCGAGAAGCTCGCGGCACTCCACACCCACGAGCGCGTATCCTTATGAGGAGGCCACCAAAAAGAAGAGCGGAAATTAACTGCCACACGCGCATGCAAGGCCTACCGGGTTCTTGTCAGGGTGGGTAGCCAGGGACTTCCTCTTGTAGGCCTTCTTGATCTCCTCGGGCGTCTTTTCCGGCTCTGGCTCCAGACCAAGCAGCTCGTAGGCCTCCTCTTGAGACAACCTTTCGGGCATGGTCAAGTTCCCCCCCGCACCACGCCAGCAGTCTCTGTTCCTCCCTCACGCGCCACGAGCCGCCCTCGTGGATCGATGCCGCTTTCCGGCGCGTGCGATCGCAGGCAAGGCTCTCTGCCACGCACTGTCTGTGTCTTGCTCTCGCTGCTGCTCAGGCACTACTCTGTAATGTGGTCTTGCTTGATCCCTCTTGAATCTATCTGTCTGCTATCTCGCAGAGAGGACACTGTACGTTCGAGGGGGTACCCATAAAAAAACATGAATCCCCGGGGGGGGGGTCTGTAGTTCCTCCGCCTCCAAAGAATATGAATCTTATTATACCCTAATAAGAGTCATATTCTTTGTCCGCCTCCTTCATGAGTCCGCTCTTGTCTCTCACACCACACAGCACACGCTCCTCTTCATCTCACATCTCGTACCTTCCTCTACAAGCTGGGACATCCCTCTACATGTCTCAGGTGATCTCACACGTTCTGTTACCTTACATCTACGTAGCGCACTTTTTGGAGATTCGTCTGTACAAGTTCACGACGTTTTCTGTGGAGATTTGAACTTTTGAATGCGTGACAGACACCAGACACATGTTGTTGTTGTTGTTGTCTTCACATTAAAAACCGCTCCGTTCTCTGTGCCCAGTACCTTCTTCTGTCCGTACTAGTCTAACACTTGACGGGGTCGATATTCCCGTGGTCACATGTGATAGAAGTATATATTACCCAGGACCATTGCACCTGCTGCGCAACAGCAGAGCAAGATGAATTGCTCTTGGCACAAAGTCGATCTTTGCGACGTTGGTTCTCAGTCCTTGCGAAGGGTGAGAGCGATCCTACGACTGAGATGAGGTCCATCCCTAGTTGGCCTCTAGTGCACACTTTGTAGACTCATGTCCTCCTACGCGCATGAATCTACCTGCACTCTCGTGACCCGAGTTGGTAAGGCATGGCTTCATCCACTCTCGAGCACACTTCCTTAACTACGCACGTTGCAACGACAACAAGCTTTCGTTGGGCCTTCGACTTCATCAGTGTATGTATAGCAGGCCCAACGATGTCTACGACTTGGCACCCATTTTGAGAGCAAGCCTTTCGTAAAACCCCAACCCCGCCTCCCCACAGCGTCGTGTGTGAGCTTGCATCTTTTCTGCTTGCTTCACTGGTACCCCCACCTTTTGCTGCTGCTCCTCGTTGACGAACAGTAGGTACGAGGAGACAAGGGGTCTAAGGCAGAGGCTCCCGAGCTGGTGGCCGGGTCAAAAGGCTCTACCCAGCTGATCCCTCGTGATCATGTTGAATGAGTTGGACACGAAAAACTCTTGTGTACTGAGCCTGCCACATACCGGGTGGTGCATCCGGAGCGCGGGGGGTAGCTGGACTTCGTCGCGGACCCCGCGTTGGGTACGAAACGCCGTGTTCAAGGTAGGACCATGACGGGCTACCCATGGCTGGCAGACGGGGAGTGGCAACACCTTCGCCGACCTTTGTACTACACGCGCGGAGAGCGTAGGGTGCGAGCAGCGGTTTCGCAGGATCACTCGCTTCTGGGGCAACAACTTGGGCACTTACAAGGTACTTTGCGCATGATGCTGCAGGTTTTGTCGGGAATATCTACCTATGTGCATATAGCATCTGAGAGCGAGGATGCAGTCGGATGCAGTCCGATGTTTCCCTCTATTCGTGCTGTTGGAAAAACTTGTACCAAATCGTAGTAGTATCAAAGCAACGGATTCCGCTGGGTAGACTTTACCTCTTTTATAATTTCGATGATTGCCGCAAACTCGTGTCACCGACACTCTTGGCAGTAACAGCAAAACAACCAGCAGCAGCAGTGGCACTAGCAATACGGGCGTGTAGTGCAACGTCCTTGCGAATTGAAACCCTTTCTTCGTGCCATTGGCGGCTAATCCACGCGGCGTGTATTCCGTAAGGCACTATTAATAAGTGACCAGCGAAGTAGCAACAGGCGCCCCGACTACGTCACCTCCTCTTCCTGCACCAGCACTGTTTTTCTCCAAGGTGATTTGTGGCGGAGATAATCGGACACTGGCCGAGAATCAAAACAACCGTTTTCCAAGTTCTGGATCACGCCGGGGAGTTACAAAGGTCACCGAGTGTATTTGATAGCCACACCCGTTCGTTTGATGGATTTTGCGGAAAACGAAGCACGTCGAAGACAGCACCACCCACACCTTCAGAACCGCGGACATCAGCGTAGCTAAAGCAGAGGCGAACATTATAAACACCGACACGCGGACACCAAAACTTGCAACGATGACTGACAACTCGGGAGAATTTCGGCACAACACCAGCACAGCACAATTGCAGCAGCAGCACCAACGACAACAACAACAAAAACAACAACAACAACAACTACTACTACTACTACTACTACAACAACGAAAGCAACACCATCGATACCCCCCCCCCTCCTCTCTTCCTTCTTGGCTCCCGTGGCTCCCCGGCTCCCCTCCGGTGTTTGCCGACGGGGTTGGGTTTTCGTCGCTTGGCAACGACGTTGTAAAACAAGCCGGTCACTTCGTGAGCTCGGCAATCAGGTTACCGCTGTTTTTTTTGCCTTTTTTTTTGCGGTAACCATGAATGGTGGTCGAGTAGACTATGTTGTGCGGGGTCGAGAACTCTCGCTCCGCGAAAAGGGGATGATCGCACCACGTTGTGTTAAATTGGTCAAGCACCCTCGAGGCAGTTACACAGTGCTCATAACTGTCTCTGGAAGTGAAAGCGCCAGAAAATAAATTCAGTCATACGCAGCTGTCATCCATACACAAGGAAGTAAGCACGAGATGCCGAACACCCCTAGCAGGATACAGCGCACCGTTCATGTGACTCGTCGAATACCTCACGGTGCTTCGGGCTTGGTGATGTCAGAGCCTGGTCCGGTGAGAACCCGACGTGCTCCATCCCGGCTTTGTAGGGATGCGAGGTCAAAAGTTCTAACGAATGCGGCATGCACGACTATGAGTACACCCCCCCCTCCTCCACACCCCCACCCCCCGGTGTTTACCATCGGGGTTGGGTTTTCGTCGCTTGGCAACGACGTTGTAAAACAAGCCCCCCGCTCGGTGTTTGCCATCGGGATTGGGTTTTCGTCGCTTGGCAATGACGTTGTAAAACAAGCCAATTCACTTCGTGAACTCGGCAACCAGGTGACCGTTTTTTTTTTTTACGTCGTTTTTTTTTTTGGCGGTAACCATAATGGTGGTCGAGTAGATCATGTTGTGCGGGGTGGAGAACCCTCACTCCGCGCAACGGGGGATGATCGCACCACGTTGTGTTAATATTGGTCAAGCACCCTTGAGGCAGTTACACAGTGCTTACAACTGTCTCTGGAAGTGAAAGCACCAGAAAATAGATTCAGTCATACGTAGCTGTCATCCGTACGCAAGGAAGTAAACACAAGATGCCGAACACCCTTAGCAGGATGCAGCTCACCCTTCATGCGACTCGCCAAATACCTCACGGTGCTTCGCGCTTGGTGATGTGAGAGCCTGGTCCGGTGAGAACCCGGCGTGCTCCGTCCCGGCTTTGTAGGGATGCGAGGTCAATGGTCTAATGACTACGGCATGCACGACTATGAGTACACCCCCCCCCCCTCCTCCACTGCTCCCTCCGAAGGGGATCTGTCACGGGCGATGCTAACGTTCCGGCCGCCATCAACGTGGAGAAAATACCCTGACGGACAGGCAGTTTCCCTATAGGCGGTATTCGGCAACAGCTTGACGTACGACGCCACTGCGGCAGCGCGGTTAGCGCAAACGTCTTCATGCAGGGGAGAGGGGGAGGGGGGGAGGGGGGCGTGAGGGAGAGAGAGCAAAAGGCGAGGGGAGTCGACTCAAGCGTTATCTGTCGTATGTGTTATTAAGCGGCAATGAGAACAAGGCGTTCACCTTGAAACGTGGCTATGGTCTCCAACCGCGGCCGCTCTATTTGTATACAGCGATTGAAGGGTTGTATCATCGGTGTGGACGAAGCCTGACTGTATCACAGCGCTATCCATCTATCATACCGTGCTTGAGCATCACTACGTTGGCACCGACCGCGCTAGCCCTGACGAGATGCACCCCAAAGGCTGATTATCGCTTGCGTGTTCCTGCCTTGCATGTAATAGGTGGTATTCATGCACTTTTTAAGTCGTACGAGATCGAGTTGACCGCGAGCGATGACAGCGAGCTCTGGGAGGTATGGCAGTCGGGCCCGGAAGGCTGTTTCACGAGCTCGTTGGAGACATAATGGAAGAGCAGGAAGGTGGCACGTCATTCTCAAAACGAATTTTCATCAAAACTGTGTGTGTGTGTGTGTGTGTGTGTGTGTGAGTGTGTTTTGTCCCTATCTACTCTGGCGACAGTCTACACCAGTAAAAAATGCACGAACATACATTTTTTTCTTAGGAGTGTTACTTTGAAGCGTGTGGTGGGCTTTCACAAGGTAGTGTAGAGGAGCAGAAGCAGCTAAGGCCGAAGGCATGCTTTTTATCTGTTTCGCTTCAAGAGCAAGAATGGGCGTCTGTCTTCCTTTTTTTAAGGGAGAATCATTGTGTGTTCCCCCCTTTACGAGTAGGCACATCTACAGTATCTACCTTGTCCTAGCCCTGACCTCCACATATATCCACATGACGGAAAGACAGGATGGACAGGAACAATAAACCTCGTCGCAGCACAGCCAGCATCTCCTCAACTTCAACGGCTACGTAGAAATCAACGCTTGTAGATTGTGTGCCGACGGATGTTTTATCAATTGAACTTATGAAGCGGGTTCATGGTAGCTGCTTGTCTTATCCTCTGTAGCAGGGGGGCGGAACGCGCTTGTTCCTACCAAACGTATCGGTTCTCACCCAGGCTGAGTTTCCCGCTTAATTGTGCGCTACAATACTACAATATCATCTAGATTACATCATCAGGTTCATCGAGATCGAAGATTACGTGTAGGGTTGGTGATAAGAAAACTCTCTGTTCCACAAGGTTTTCTGATAGTGCATGGGCGACACTGCTTGGGTCCAGTGCTGAAGCGAGCCAGCAGCTAATGTTAACTACGTTGCGAATGGCGTGCCTTGTCGTGGGAAGTGGCCGAGAGGTTCCTGCAGTATTTCGTATCGTCGGCCTCCCAACAAGAAGTAGACTACGGAAGGCCCGATAGAACAGTTGAAACCATGCAGGTCCATATGCAGAGACCGCCGATGCGCACTGTAGGTGCAAGAGTTGTTGATACAACTCGGAACGTAGAATCAGTCTCACGAAACACCATTCCAATAACGTTATGGAGAGAGGTGTAGTCTCGCCCCGGCCTTTACAACAAAACATCAAAGGGTGCTCTTGCGTGGTTGCGATTCGTGTACAATCGCCGGCTTTGTTTGTTACCCTACCTACTGTTCTACCGAAGGCTTGTTATATGCTGCGCCCCTTCCCCTTCCCCTTCCCCTTCCCCATTTCCCTTCGCAGCAGCGACTAGTCGTCGACTCTGCTCTTGCAGCACCAGGTAGATGCTACTGCTGTACGTGTAGTCAGCAGCGTGCCTCCGTCATGTTTCGAGACGACGAAGAGAAGTATCAATGGGTGCTACGCCGAGCAGGTCGACTAGGCCGCGCCGCTACGACACAGGAGCAATGGCTGGCCGTGCACGGGGCCCCGAGGGCTGACCTATAGACGCCAGGCCGTCTTCGGCGCCGGATTCCGGGTTCGCATATCGTTTCCCTCCTCCCCGGGACCGGGACACAAAATCCTAATGTAACGTGTGGTGGTTTTTCGATACTTCTACAGTATCTACCCAGCAGCCATGCGCACAGATCGAAATGTGTGCACCTTCGCAGGCGCTCGCGATGCGGTGCCCGTCTTGACAGCACGCTGCACGTACAACTCGATACTCAAGCAAGCGTTCGAGTGATTCGAGTGTACACGGCCCCTCTGTTTGTTGAGAACGAAGTTCGCGGTAAAAGCTGCCGAACCCGACGCTCGTTGCCCTTCATGCTGGTAACATTACCGAAAAGAACAACGCCATGCTGTGGGGCGTTGAAACGTGGGCCTTGCACCTTTGAGCGGAGACAAGCAGCCGTCTCTTCCTGAGGGGGGGGGCGAGAGCAGACAGAGAGGGTTTTGCACGAGAAATGGGGAACGCTGATTGGCCAATATGTACAGTCTCCTGGTTCTCTTTTCTGGCGCCCGCGCTCTCGCGCTACTGCCACTTCCACGGGATGAACTTATGAACTGCCGTTACAATTCATAGAAGCGCCTACATATCGTACAAAGTATTCAACTTGCGACAGCCAGCATGACATTAGATCTCAACATCTAGCATCCCACGTAAGCTACGTTGCTTGCTCGATCTGGCGCGATAGAGACAGCGATCGCCATTTTTCTGAGAAATATTGTGTTTGATCTCACTCATGTCGAAAAAAAACAGGACTGAGTGCAGATACTATAGACTTTCGATGACATAGCAAACGGAGGCCCCTTTGCCTCTCCGCGGCCCCAGGGCAACGACGTCCCGCCACCGGAGGTGATATGGCGATCCATTCCGCCGTGTGATGGACGTGTCCAGTATGGTGCTGCGGTATTGATGGTAAGCGAGAAGGCTGTGAGGCTGTACATCTTGCTGTATGCATAGGACGAGAATCAATCGTAGAATCACACGCACACACGCTGACCTGGAGAAAGCTTCTGCGCAGACTATCATCGACGTCCGGATTGTTGGCGTTTTATCGTTTATAGTTTGAGACCCTCGTGCTATGGAATTTCGCTCTCCAGAGAGGTGCACTTTTTGTTGTCCCAGCGTTGGTTGAATCTGTCGTGCGTGCAGTGATCTCTCCATCTCTCCGTTCGTTGTCATCGGTCTGTTCGATTATCTTCGGCAAATAACATTTTGGTCGTCCGAAATGCCGTACTCGCGTCCGTTGTTGTAAGAAAAATAAAGCACCACACTGCTGTCTGTCTCCTTGATATGGTCAAACATGCACGTGATGCATACTTCTCCTGCAGCATTGATTGGCGTATGCGTGGCGGCCATCTTGTGTGCCCTTCGGTGGCCAACTTCGTTACACGAGCGCGAAGTGAACGTGTTCACATGTTCACATCGAACTGGAGGTGCGGTACATGTATAATGCCAGCCGCTTCTCACAGGGGCTGCACGGTGCACACCAACATAACACATACATGGAAGAGATGTTTCAAAATCTTGAAGCGACCCAACAAGGGCAGCCCCGGGGACACAACGAACTCAACACAACAACCTTATTATTCACTCCCCATTCAAAAAGCCTCGCGAAGCCCTTGTAGTACCTTCGCCCTTACATCTGCATTGCTGTGTTGTACACATGAATGTAAGGGAGAGTGAGGTTTTTTTATTTCCTCAGTATGACCACAACGAATCCATTTCTATCGAAGAAAAGAGTCTAAGATACATGTAGATTAACAATGAATCCATAGAGTCAGCGAAGAAAGTGCTGTTTTTCCACGATTTCCCGAGCAGCACACATTGATATCTCCCCCGTGGGTAACAGGGTCAACAACACAGTTTGGTAGCCATCCTGTGCATCTCTCTGTATGTTATGCGGGGAAGGTGTAGAAGGAATGTGTTGGATAGTTGGTTCGTCGGGTGTGCTATCACCCTGAAGAAAAACACAACACATACGCGGTGAAACATTTACTCTCTGTTTTCCGCGTGTTGATCCCTCACTGGCGCCGCGTAAGTTTTTAGTAGCTTTGCATACATGTGACAGGCATGCATCCATTTCGAAAAATAATAAAAAGAACAAAAAAGGTGAAGTTGTGGAGTTTGAGAGTCACACACGGAGATGAACGTGCCCGATGACTTGCCGGTGATCTTATCTTCAGCGTGCTGCCAGATTGAAGCCAGTTGGCCCCACTGAACCCGCACACAGCATTGTTCAGCGGGCCGGCTGCCAGCGGCCCCCTTTCAAACAACGCCCATCGCACACGTACCCCAGAACTTGGTGTGCAATGTCCGCCACACATGAGGCAAAGAACATTGAGCCGCAGCGCGACCCTGGAGGCAACTATCCAAGTTAGCGTGGGCGGCAGCGGTGCGATGCCCGCGCTTGTTTTGCGACAAGGGTAGACGTATTTTGGCGTTTGGTGAGGAGTTGTGATCTGCGATAACGACCATCAACCAGAGGACAACGCCGCCTGCCGTTCCACTGGCTCCGACATCTCGGTCAAGGGCAACCTCGTGCTGAGACCGACAACAACATTAATTCCGAGTGAATAGATAGGCCGGCGACCACACGCGGACGACGATGATGATGACGACGGACACTGATGGACCTCCGTGTCACCCGCTCCTTGACGCAGCACCATCTGCACCATCTGGGAGGTTGAAGTGACAACACATCTCCATGCGCTTGCTTTTGGAGTAGTAGCGTAGGGGCATCAACCCCCGGGACTCTCCGACGCACCATCCAGTGGCCGGTGAAGCTCCCGTGCGCATATTCCCCTGCATCCAACCCCCTTTTGAGAAGTTGCCCCATCTGCGGGCAGATCAGGATCGGTAAGTTCAAGTAACGATTTTCATTGAAGTACCGTAGAGCCCGAGCCGACGTGGTCACCCGGAGAGACCTCGTTTGTCCTGTTATGCATAATCGCGGAACTAGACCATCCGACTAGTCAGCGCTGACTAGCCGGATGGTCTAGTTCCGCGATTAAAAGATATGCGCTGAGCTCGTTAGCACCCGGCCGGATCACATGGGCTTGAGGCTATTTGCTGCTTACTCACTGAGAGGAGGGATCTCCGGGGCGTACCCCTCGCCAAACGCTGCTGCTCAGTCAATGGTAATTCTACGCAAAGAAAAGTGATCCAGCCGGTATTCGAACTTCGTGCGGGAATCCTCTAATCGCGGAACTAGACCATCCGGCAAGTCAGCGCTGACTTAATGGTCTAATGGTCAAAGCGTTCTTACACAAATTTCCACGCACGGGTTCGAATCCCAATGGTCCACTAACACAAGAATCACCATTTGTTTACCGAACAGCGGCGTCTGGCGAGGGGTACTGTAAGCCCCGGAGATCTCTACTCTCAATCCCAGTGATTAAGCTACGAACAGCCTCAAGCCCATGTGATCCGGCCGGGTGCTAACGAGCTCTGAGCATATCTTTTAATCGCGGAACTAGACCATCCGGCTAGTCAACGCTGACTAGCCGGATGGTCTAGTTCCGCG
>FN649734.1:5035621-5058779 GCA_000310025.1 Ectocarpus siliculosus
TAGGGTGGCTGTGGGGGATTGGGGGAAACATGCTTCTTCAGACGTCGTATGGGTTGTTGTGCAGTGTTGTGCCTGGTTGGACGTGGGCAAGCTATCAATCTGGAAGCAGATGGCAGCGGCAGATCTGGATGCTGATGCGCCTACCTCTAGCGTTGCGGGGCAATCGGTTGTTTCTTTCGTGTACAGCCAGCGCAGAAAGCGGTTCCGGTCATCTCGAAGCTGTGCAAAGGCCTAGACCTACAGCACCTAGACTCAGCTAGATATTCCACTCGCTCTTCGTACAGCAGCAGTACACGCCCTACCGAACGGCCGGCAGCCCGGTAGCGCGCACATACAAATCGGTGCCCCCGACAACAGTCTACATTGTAGACTAATTGATTGCTTTCGGCGGTCCTGACATGTTTTTCTAGCAGCATTCTTCTCCTCCCCTACACACCATGAGTCCCCTGTGCGCGCAGGAACATACTCCACTGAACATACGAGCAGGCGGGCTCTGCAAGCCTGCACAGCTCGGGCTTCAGTGTGCAAGCTAGCAGAGCTGAGCTAGCCGAGTACCACCTCCAAACCGTCAAGAACCGCGTGCGCGCGCGCCCAAAAAGTACGGCATGCTTTCCGAACCTTCCGGAAACCCTACCCCCGAACCCCCTAAAGATCCTTTCGCACGATTGGTAATCCTGCTGTATCTCGAATGGATAATTAAGGAATAATAAATCTTTCTGTGTGTGTGTTTATTTTCCTTAATTGATTGATGTCATCGGGCATCATCCGGCATCGAGCCAGCAGCGCCTGGCGCACATATACGAGTATACGAACTAATACATCTACTACTGTAGGGTCCCTAGGATAGACATAGGAGCAGCATTCTGCTGCTTTCTTGTATGCTACTACACAACGCAGCAGATGTTTCTGTTCGTGTTCGTGGTCTTGGAATCGGAATGCTGTTGAACCCACAGCAGGTGGTTGATTGCCCGCATTTTTTTTTTTTGCTGCGCGTGGAGAGGGTGAGGCTCATACAGACACACAGCACCGGCGCCCACAGTTGGAGACAAGGAGCGAGTACGCTCTACCCCCTCCCCCCCCCCCCACCCCACCCGAGCTGCCGTGTGCCGTCGAACTACAGTACGCTGTTTCGGGAAAGGTGAGGTGACACCCAACCGTGGTGGGCGAGTGCAGTGTTCGTGTATCGCATTTACCACAAAGAAGAGGATGGGCCCACATGGAAGAAAGATAATATGCATACACTTGTATGCTACCTCCGACCTCCAGTTGCAGTCGATCCTAGCGGCCAGCGATCGCCCCTCTCTCCCCCCACACACGTAGAAATCGGAGAACAGCAACAGCAGCTCACCGACCCTACGGCATGCAGTACACACCCTCTACCCTCTCGCTCTCTCGCTCTCTCGCTCCTTGCCTGGCGGTTGGCCGCGCGTGCCTCTCTCTCGGAACAGGAACATCAACCACCACCAGAGGGTACAGAGGGTACGTTCGCTTTGCCGTTCTGATTGCTTCTCGACCGTTTTGTCTTTGTGGCAGATATAATAGCAGACTACCTGCTGTTAGGAAACAGCCGCTGCTTCGCGCCGCACGGGAAGCACCATGGGGAAGAAGAAGGGATCAGCGCCTCCTCCTCCCCCCCCTCCCGCCACAGGCTCGTGGGCGGACACCATCTCAGCCTACACCACCGATTTCACGACGACCGTGGCGACCGGCGTCCTGGAGACAGGGCAGCTGGCGAAGGACTGCTCCAGGCGGACCAGCGCTCGCCTCGGCCAGGCCCTCGGCGGCCAGGACCTGAACGACCACGGCGCGGCGGCGGTGCTGGTGATCGCCGTGGTTCTGTCTCTCCTGCTGGGGTCCGCCGCCGGATCCCTCCGCGGCAAGAAGTCGAGCAAGAAGCAGGAGGAAAAGGAGGGCGGCCGCGTTGCTGCTGATTCTGCTACTGCAAGCGAGCCCGGCATCACCCCCGGGGTACAGGAGACCGCCGTCGCCGGCAGCACGGCTGGTACTTCTGACGGTGATTATGAGGATGCCGATCCCGCTCTTTCTGCCGGAGGGGCTCCTTCGCCTGCCGCCGCTCCTGCAGCTGCCGTGGTGACCACCTCAACCGCTACTGGTGGCGCGGGGTCTTCTCCCTCCTCGCCTGTGGATCCACCTGCTCCCGCCGCCAGCAACCCCGTTGAACTGCAGCCCAGCCTCGACCAGCCTGTTGACGAAGCGCCATCACCAGCAACAGAAGCCCTCCCCGACGCCCAAGCCTCCAGTGGGCCAGACTCGCTGCTTGGGTCGGAGGTGGTCGCCGCTGACCCAGAAACGGCGGCCTCGTGCGGTGATGACTCTGCTCCGCGGGGGGGGGTGCCTACCTCCGACGAGGACGTGGCGGCGGCCATGGCCGACGCCGACAAGGCGCTGTCCAGCGCCGCCGTGATCATGGAGCAGAGCGCCAACGCCGCGGCCGCCGCTACCGCCGCTGTGGGCACCCCGTTCGCCAGCGGCGGCCCTGATGGAGGAGGGAGCGTGGCTGCGTTGCGTGGGCCGGACGCGGGCTTGGAGAAGAAGGATGCTGCTGCTGCTGGTGTTCCTGATAGTGGGAAGGATGCCGCTACTGCTGCTGCTGATAGTGACACCCCAGGCCCTTCGCACGAGCAGCTGCGGACCGTGGTGAGTAAGTTGCATCTAGGAACGGCGGTGTCACCGGTTTGGCGGGCGGAATGGGTGGACTTTCCAAGCGTGGGGACACGCTGCGGGACGAATCATCACGATCGAAAATATCGATACTCTGGCTGCACGAGTTCATGTTGTCATATTGAAAATTGAACGTCCCAATCATGTTGTCGTACGCTCGGCACCGGGTAGCCTTTTGAAAATGTTCGTGAAGACTACCGGTCGACATATTGCCCAGGTTCAACCGACAGTAGGGCAACTGCTGTGAGCCTGCTTGCTTCTCAGAATAGGATCATCGTATGCATATGCATTTCATCATTCTCCCTTCTCCCGTGATGTTTTTTTTTCGCAAAACTGCTTGTACGGTATTCCCTCAGACGCATGAAGCAGACGCTAACCGCTTTGGTCTGCTTTAAGCCTTAGCAGCGTTTGACCAGGAGAAAATTGTTGCAAATTTCGTGTGCAGGCCATGAACGGCGAGCTGTAGCGTAGCGTACTGTAGGGGCCACAAGGAATGTTTGTTCCATGCTACTGGCTCTTCCTTATCTGCGGCCGTACCGGATTGATCGTTACTTTGAGCGCGACAGCCTGTGTACAGGTATGATAGCGCCGCACGGAAGAACCTCTAGATTTGGGGTTCTTTAGTTCCATAGGGTCCAGCTACCAATGGCCGTTACTGTATACAGATGTTCACGAGAGGTTCTTAGCCGGGCTCACAAACACATGAACACATACTCCGGGGTATGGTGCTCAAATTCTCGCGTTTTGATATGATAATGATAAACATGAAGTTCTTACCGCCCATGTCCCGTCTATCTCAGGGTCGTGTGGAGAACGGAAAGGAGGAGCCCGTGGTGGCCACCGACGCCGCTACCACCGTGGACAAGAAGGTGAACTGCTGTTATGGTATCGCTGTAGATGCGGTATTGGTGGCGCTGGTGACGGCGGTGCTGCCAAGGGGCAATGTATTGGTGTGTTTTCAGGACACATGAAACGTGAAGTAAACGCCGCTGTAGAAACCATGTTGCTCTTTACAGGGCGATTTATTGTCGTGCACGGAAGATGAATTAAGTACGCCGCATGCAGGCTGCGCTGGGGAAGGTGCTGAGGAGGGGCGATCAAGTACTGCGTGATGTACGGAGTTAAATGACCGGATACACCACATGGGCCGCCTTTGGGCGACCGAAACCTGTCTCTGGTTCACCGAAAGACCAAGGCAACGGATAGGACAAGAACCGCCCCGTTCGTCTGCCCTTTTTTTTTGTTCTTCATTCTTTTTGTCTTGGAGAGAAAGATGGAGACGCTGGAGACGCTCGTCGGCTTCGAATGTTCTTGTCCTCTCTGTGGCTAACTCGTAGCACGACCGTGAGTAATCAAGGTCATACTACCGTGTGTACCATTGCTTTTGTTCTGCGAGGCAAGGGCGCAGCCGCCCCCACGACGCACACAATGACGTCATGATCATGCCAAGAAGGGGAAATCTCTCGCAGTCCGATACCTGCCATTGTTGACCCCACTTTTTTTTAGTCTTCATATATTTTCTGTGTGCCCAACCCCACCTCTTCAGCACACTGCGGCACGAACGATAACGAGGGCCCCACTCCCCCGCCGCCACATCATTTCCCCCCAGCGCCGCATACCGTTCCCCGCCTTGCCAAACCCGTTCCGGTCTAAGAAGGGCAAGGGGAAGGCACCCTCCACTGGAGAGGAGCCAAGCGGAGGGGCGAGCGGCGAGGAGGGGTCGCTGCTGACGGTCACGGTGCCGGTGATTACGGCAACGCCGACGCCTTCGACGCCCGTGCCGCCGGAAACGGAGACTGCCGTTCCTTCGGGCGATGTCGCCGAGACCACCCCTGCAGCGGCGGCGACGGCGGATACCGCCGAGGAGAAGCCGAGCGAAGCGGCCAACGGCGAGACGGCGTCGCTCTCGACGGACACCGCGGTGCCCGTGGCGATTCCGGCGACGCCGACTCCGTCCACCCCCGTGCCGGCGGAAGAGGATGCGGCAGCCGATGTCGCCGCCGAGACCACCCCTGGCGCGGCGGTGGTGGCAGCGGTAGCGTCAGCAGAAGGCGCAGAGGCGGACTGCGACAAACAGGACGTCGACGCGGAGGCGGCGGTAACAGAGGAGGTTGTTGCCGTGCCAGAAGAGGCAGTGTCCGAGCCGGTCCTCGAAACCGCTCCGTCCTCGACGGCAGCACCCGACTCCGACGTGCAGGCCGCCACCGCTGCTTCTCCGACCGTGCCGGAGTCTAGCCCACCTTCCATGCCGACGGAACCGGAATCGTTGGAGACAGCGGTGGAGAGGGACGCAACTGTGGCCGAGACGGAAGCGGCGGCGGCGGTGGTGGAAACGGAGATCGGGGCGTCATCTAAGACCGAAACGTGAGTGTGTATTTTCTTATGCCCTTCGAGATGCGCCGTAGTGTGTTGCGTTTTGCAGAGGTACAGTACACTGAGCGAACGATAGACACCCTTGTCCGAACACGCACGCCTGCCGATTGTACCCGACATGAGTCCGAACAGAAGCTGTCCGTGCTGCAACGCGGCAACAGCTGCAGCGAACGAAAGGGGCCGAATCGCTGCTTACCGCCTTAAGTTCTTCTGGCGGGCAGCGTGATCTCGGGCATCCTCTCGCGCAACGCCGCGCCCGATGCTAATTTAACCGCGCAGCCACGTCCTCCCTCCCTCTCTGTCCAATCCTCTTATGACAGCAGCACTGGGCGGGATTATTCTACCCCACCCCGCGGGGCCGAGCACGCCTCTTCCGGGGAAGAAGCCGTGGCAGCGACCGACGGAAATACGTCACTGCTGTCGGCAGCATCGGACGATCCAGAGACTTCGTCCCTTCGGGAGACGGCTCCCGAAACGGCGGAAACTGCTGCCGTTGTGGAGCCTCCTCCGGCCATCGATGACGATTCTACCGCCGCTGCCACCGCTGCCGCGGCCACAGCCGCCGGCGCCGCGGCAGTTGCTGCTGCTGCGGAGGGAAGCATGACCCCTCCGCCCCCGTACAGACAGATCTCTGCGGGCGTTGCTGCGGAAGTCCTCCCTGCTGCTGCGGGGGGTTCGACGGCGGCGAGCCTGCTGGAGGTGTGGTGTACTGCTGTGTGTTGTTGGGTCGATGTTAATAAGGCTCCAGGGCTTGAGGTTGTGTGTACGTCAATTTCGAGTTGGTTCTGTCTCTTGAGTTTGTCTGCACGTCAATTTCGAGTTGATTCTGTCTCTTGAGTTTGTCTGCACGTCAATTTTGAGTTGGTTCTGTCTCTTGAGTTTGTCTGCACGTCAACATCGAGTTGGTTCTGTCTCTTGAGTTTGTCTGCACGTCAACATCGAGTTGGGCCACGTCTCTCACCCTTGTTCCTGTTTCTCGCCTTGTGACGACAACCACTTTCGCTCCGCTGCGTTCGTTCCCTTTTTTTCACAAAATGCTCTGTGCTCTTTCGAACCGCGGCGTGTAAGTTGGAGGAAAAGGACGAAGAGAAGGACGGGGACGAGGAGGAGGAGGAGGAGGAGGAGGAGGAGGAGGACATGAGCGTTGTGCAGCTGTACGTCGAGAAGCAACAAGACGAGCGTGACTTTGGTGCGAGGGACATGAAGCAGGAGGAAGAGGTGAGGGGAACAAGGCCGCCGAACACATGGGCGCGTGACGTCTGTTCCTTGAAACCGCCGGGCTTTTCGAAACGAAGCTAGCACCAAGTGGGTCAACGGGTACGGACATGTGGGGGGGGGTGGGGGTGGCGGGGGGCGTACTCTTATGTTTTGCTTGCCATAGCGGTTAGACCATTGACCACGCGTCCTCGAGAGGACGGAGCATTGTTCCCACAGGACCGATCACCGATGGCCAATCGTTCCTTCCTACTTTGCAGAGGGGGCGGGGGTAAGAGGGTCGCTTGGACAGATCTACGTAGACAGGGAGGAGGTCAGCTGACGTCGAGGTCAGGGTGTTTGGGTAGGATATGAAGGTTGCTGTGAGATGGAAAGCGGTTCAACCAACCGCGCTAATCGGCTGGCCAATGAAAACACGTCAGCCTCCGTGCGGTTGAAAACAGAAAATGCTTCTAAGGCCCTTGATACAGGACCCCAAGAGGGGGGTATGTGTGTGCGCGCGTCTTTGTCTAGCATTTCTCATGTATCCCCTTTCAACATTCCGGGGCGGGGGGTCTCTCATTCTTTTTTGTATTGAAACGGACATTTTCGGGAGACAGGAGCCAGGGTTTTCGACCAGCGGAGGCGTCGTCCCCCCCCTGGAAGTCTTCCCCGGATCCACGTCGTCGGGCCCGGCGTCCGCCGAACACAGGACGGGTTCCCTGGACGTCTCTCCCGCAAGATCCACCACGAAGGTCGGTTAGAGCAACAGCAGTAATAAAGTAGCTGCTGCAGCAACAGCAGTAATAGAGTAATACTGCTGCTGCAACAGCAGTAATGGAGCAGTACTGCTGCAGCAACAGCAGTAATAGAGTAATGCTGCTGCAGCAACAGCAGCAATAGAGTAATGCTGCTGCAATGTGTTGTTGTTGTTGTCGTTGTTGTTGTCTTCACGTCAACAAGCATTTGGGTCTCCGCCGTGCTGTACCTTCTAGCATCCTTACCGGTCCAACTGATAAGGACGCCTTTCCGGGGTCACGGGCCACTACCCAAAAACGGCACACACTTCTAGGTACTAATAGATAGGACACCACAGAAACAAAAAGAGAGCCAGAACAATCATCACAGACGCATCATAGCGTGAAAAGTGTAGACAAAGCTCGATTACCCCACGACGACGAGGATGAATAAACGAAACGATATATTTTCGGAAAAGCTCTCGACAAGACGGCTTCAACGCCACCGTTTTCGGCGCTGTGGCTCTTTCTGCTGTTGAGAACTCGAGCTTTGCAAATCGGTCGAGGGGGTGTGTTATCTTGTGTGGTATACGGTATGTCTTGACCGGGGTTTCGATTGCATCATATTTTCTACAATGCGAAACGAATTGCTTCCCCGGCCCATCTCATTTGACCCCCCACGCTCTCTCCCTCCCTCCCGCCGTTGTTTGCACCCGCGGCGGGCCTCCTCCGTCCCGGACAGCTTAACAAGCACCTGTCGGCCTCGAGCTTCTTCCGACGAAGGAGCAACTCCAAGGCCACGAGCGCCGAAGCTGCTGCTGCTGCTGCTGCCGGCGGCGAAGAATCCGAGGATGCCCACGGGAAGACCAAGAAGCTCAAGGACATGATGCGTGAGTCGCCTTGTTCCTGTAGGGGGTCAACCTTGCAGCGTATGGTATGCGTGTGTGTGGTTTTCGCGACAATCTGCTTGATTTATGTATTTATGTTTTTTTTTTGCTGGGTTGGGATTAAAACTGCTTCTCAGTGTGGAAGCAGTTGCAGAAGTTGCAGCAGGAAGAAAATGGAGAGTGGTTACTTGGAGCTATCGGTCTTGAAGAACCCATGCAAATACACGATTCGTGACCGGTACATACCATGGTATTGTTCTCGCGGTATTGCGGAACGAGGGGAATCAATATACGCGGGAGGGATTCATCGCCGGAGTTCTGTTGTTTTTTTTTCGCGAATCTACCCTGCCTTTTCGCGGTTTAGTGTCTATTTACGGAAACTACGTGAGGTGCAACGTTCATGTCTTGGACTCTCTCTTTATCTTTCTCTCTCTCTCGAAAGCGGGCTGCTACTAGTTTTTTTTCGGGTCGTTGCTCGGTCTTCTTGATCGTCGTCTTGACGGAATACAAAGCGTTGGGCGAAATCTGTCCATTCCTGCGGATACATCCCCGAAAACGGTTGTGGGGGTTAATATTGTATCCAATATGGGTGCCAGGTATGTAAGCATCTCGCCCACCTCACACGCGTTATTTTTAATTTGTGGAATGAAGTGCAGGGTCATTTCGCCGGCCTTCGATGTCGGGGCCTGGAGACAGCGAGCGTGTAAACTGTATTTCGGACGAAACATTTGGGTCCAAGTCCCTAAATTGAAGTAAATAGTTCGCAGGCGCGGATGAACAATCGAACCAAAGTTACTCCGTTGATATTTGGCGATTGGTTTTTTGACTGGGTGGCCCCGTCGTTCTCTTGTCGGTTGCTTCATGATGGATGCTGTCTCGCAGGCATGAAGAGCTTCCGGCGCAGCTCGAGGGGAAAGTCTTCGTCCAACAGCCCCAACAAACCCAAGTGACCAACAAAGAGGGGAAACGTAAAATCAGGTTCTACTTGCCAAGAAATGGCCGATTCCAGACCTCGGGGGTGACTCTGGTCCACGAGTCGGCGTGCAGTCGAGAATCCTGCGCTATGGTCACGCTGTGATTTTTTTGGAGTGTTTTGGATTCGTTTTCATGTGTATCCATCCCGCCGTTGAAAACGAGGCGGTGATGAACTCTACGCTATCGTCAAGAGGGGCCGGGGAGGCGGGGCACTACAAGATCATGGTCGCCTCTTTATCTAAGAATGTATTCTAGATAGAAGCCCTCATGTCAGTGCAACGCCGCGAAGGGGGACTTGGGGGAAGTGTGCGGCGCAAGACGGACGTAAGGTCTGTCGTGCTGCGGTGGAGTATGCATACCTGATCTTTGAGTCGGGCCGACTTTTGTGCAAACTGGGCAGTTGGGGGCAATTGGGAATATCTAACTTGATTAAGAATTGTTTTGTTGTGGTTGAAATTCACGTGGAAAACCGTGTTTGTTCTGCGCGCGTGGTTCGGGGGGGGGGGGGGAGGGATGCACGCGCCGGACGTTCTTCTTGCGATTTGGGCGGGACGGGTGGGTCGCAGCTGTGTCTCAGCTGGAGTAGTCTGACGGTACTTGTTGCACCACGCCCGATGTCAGTATGTCAATTGCTTGTTCCAAGTAGTGTCAGCTCGACTGCTCTGCTGTCTGGCTTGATGGCTACATGGACCAGCGATTTTCATGGTATTGTCGTTCTTTTCTCATCCTTGAGAGAGAGCTTTTGGTTCTCTTGTTTTTTGCCGCCCCCTTTTCGGTTGTAATTTACCTGCTCTACCCGTTGTTGGTGTTGTCGGTTTTTAAGGTGAATTTGAATTTGGCTACGTGTTTCCCTGCGTATCGATCGTCCATGTATTGTTCTCAGGGGGTAGCTGGGCGGTGCCATACCGCGCGGCGTGTGCATAGAAGCAGTGGACAAGAGCCTACCCCCTGCGAATTCCCGCAACCAACCTTAACCTTGTACGTAAGGATAGCGTATGTATGTTGTCGCGCGATTCGTTCTTTGTTGCACGTTCTTGGTGTTGTTGTTGGTGTTGATGAGTTTGCCTACACATATCGCCAGCGGTAGTAGTTTGTTGGGCGTTTTTCGCGTTTGTTTTGTTCCTATTTCTCGTTGCGAGGTTGCTCTGTCCTCCAATACTCAAGACGAGTGTTGTGTTGTCTTGAAAGTAGTACGATCGCTCGCGCGTTAAATACGGGCTAAGTTAAAGTTTTCTAAAGTTGGTTTTACGATGGGGTTTTGAGTGTAGCCGCGGGCAGGGTGTCTTTGGCTTCGCTAGAAAAAAGAAGGTGGGTGCCTAGCATTCATTCGCCGCTGATGGGTGGATATTGGCCGGCGGAGTGTAAATGGAAACGCCTTGCTTATCCTTCCGCGCTTCTTTGTTTCATGGATGGCTCATCGACGGCAATAGAGTAGCGTAGGCTGCACCGAAGTACAACCCCCAGCTTTTCGTTCTGTGCCACACCCATTGTACGTGGCCAACAAGCAGGGTGTTTATTGTTGCAGCCCAGAATTTGGGCGAAGGTGTAGGAGTAGGCAGAGACAGGTTGATGGCCTCGTCTTCTGTTTTTTTTCGGGTTTGGCAACGGCAAGATGTACACGGTGGTACGTTGTACGCATTCAGAGTTCTCTTTTCAATGCGGGCAAGGACTACAGAGTGTTCTTCTACCCGGAAGGCCTCGTCCTGTGGTGTGTGTGTGGTGCAGAAAAGGGACCGACGCTTGGCCAACGAAATGCGTTGGGGGGGTTGACGGACAAGGACCGGACACAAAACGCCGGGCGTGCTTGCATGCGTGTGTGGTCGCGTTTGTTCCGGTGTTTGTTTAAACTGCTGTTCGAATCGACCGCGTAACCGGCTGACCAATGACAACAACGACGCTAACGGCCAAGATCTGGGACCCCGTGAGGGAGTTAGTTATGCGTGCGTGGGAGCGTGCTCCTTGTTTCGACCGCGCCCGCACTGAAGAACCTCTAGTAGTATTAGTAGTTTCGGCCGAGGCTGGGGTTCTTTCAGCAGTTAGTTGTTCCCATGAAAGGGTCATGCTACGAACTGTCGCTGTACATATTGCTTCTATCTACTAGGTTTAGTGGGGGTTCGTAACCGAGCTCACTAATGGTGGCTAAACTTCAATGAACTACTGTACTTTGTCCGGCCGCGAATCTACCCAGTTGTTGCTAAATACTGCATATATATACTCCCCATGGAAGAAGGGTATAGTAGTAGTGAGAGCTTCAACTCCGCCATGGAGGCGTGCGCGATCGCCGGGCTAGCCTAGTAAATGAACGTACGTGTGGTCGTGTTTTATGCCTTTGAAGAAAGACACATGAGGAGGGTGGTTTATGGTCGCCACACTATAGTTCTATGTAGGCATGTACCATTATTCGTGCGTCCGTGCGAAAACAGTGTGATGTATGCATATGGTATCAACTACTACTGCTGTACTGCATGTTTGTTGCATATAAACATGTGTAGTACTTCGCAGTACAGGCAAGTGAACCATCTTGTGTTGATTGATTGCTGATTGCGTGTCGGCTGGGTAACGTGAGCGAAATCTCAGATGATATGCAAGTGAGATGATGATAAAACGCCGTGTAGCAGTATGTAGCAGCAGCAGAGAAACACATGGCATCCATAGCATTGTCGCGGTTACGGCAGTCATCAGTCACCAGTCACCCATGTTCTAGCTTCTAACTTCCGTTTGGCTCACACAAAATCTCGCTCTTTAATGATATTCTGGTGACGTGGACAGTGACAGCAGCCACGTAGAGCGAAAGATCCAAAATGATGTTTCGCGTAGAGCTTAACTTTAAACGTTGCGCGTCAGGTTTTGACCATCGAGCATGTAAGTGCAGAGTAACACACGGTACCGCGTGTGTTCCATGGTGGTTGGAACGTCCTCTCTCGACCGCCCGCTGGTGTTGAGTGTGCACATGCGACATGCGAGCGCGGCATAATGCACGTAGTTTTCGGTCGCTTGACGCGCTCCGTCGTGAAAAAAGGCGTTTTTCATGAGAGGGGACAGATGGCCAAGAAATCGCTGACGCACGCAAAAAATGGGAGAGGAGATCATTCAGAGCACACAGAGGAGAGGGTAGCAGGGCGAGATCAGCCGAGATTCACAAGACAGCGGGTTGGGACAGCGAGCACACTCGTTTCTCGCGGCTATCAATGCCACCTCAAATGGGTTCGAACCACGGAGCGTGTGACGTTATGCCACCAACGCAAGCGCGCACCTCTCGCCGCGCGGCGCTGGTAAGTATTTTATTGTTGCTGGGAACGAACCAATGATGGATTTGGCGAACCTACCGCCTAGCGCCCAAGCTAGCTAGCTAGAGGTTTTAGAGTTTAGTACGTCGAATAGATTTTTTACCGTCCGTCTGGACGTAGGTGCTACGGTGGCCATGGCATAGGCGGAGGGAGGTCGTCTTCATCTCCACCAGGTGCCGAGAGCTCGAGGACAATTCGGCTCCTATTTGGCGCTGTCTGATTGATGTCTGGGCAGCCAAGCCGCCGTCATGTAGTCAATCTCTCGCTCTCGAGCTTGCTGTGCTCCATTCTGAAAAATAATGTCCCGAATTCCCTTGTGTTTTTTCTCGACCGGTGGTCCACACAACATCAGCAGAGCGTCTCCACAGCGGGGGCAGCAGCAGGCGACAAGGCCATGTTCAAGGCTGGGACGGAAACAGGAGTAACGGTCAGGCCAAAGCGGCTGTCTCGACCTCGGAAGGCGGCGGCGGCAGCGGGCAAAACGGCAGCGGCGGCAACGGGGCGAAGCTTGTCCTCATCATCGCCGCTTGCGCCCGCTTCACGGTCGCTCGAAGAGGAACAGGGTGGCGACCAGGCGGGCGACGATGATGCTGCGGAGATGAGGTCGAGGCTCACCACGATGCAGGACCGGTTCGGAGCCCAGCTTCACTTCCTTGTAGCCGAGTTCACCAAGCTGGAAGCACAGCTGTCGCTGGAGTGCACGGTGAGATGACAGCAGGAGCATGATGGGCGTTGGCTTTGTTTCCATAGAGCTGGTGTGCTCTGGCCCTGAGAACGCGTTGTTTCGTGCAACGTATTCCAGAAGAGTCGGAGCGGTTCATGAAGGACAGCTCGCGCGCGCAGACTCGCTGGCCAGGATGGCGGTTGCCGCTGCTTAGCCTTGGTGAACTTCGTCCTAGAAAATGCCTCGCTCGTCCCCCGAAAGCCATGTGCGTTGAAATCCGATTCGTGTGAACACAGGTTTGGCGGTTGGAGTTCGGCAGAGATACCGGTTATGACGACGTCTTGCTTGTCTCTATTTTTGGTATGTACGATGTTTCTAAACTATTTACAGGGGTCTACTACAGCCGCCGTCGGCGATGAGAGCAGCCCGCAGCAGCAGCTTGGCCGCTTGCGATTCTTCATCGAGCACGTCAAGAGGACCACGGACCGGATGGACCAGGCCAGGAGAGGCCTGCACCACTACACGTCGCAGCAGCTCGACATGCTCGAGGTGCGCGAAAAATGATCGAGGACTCGAAGACGGGTTCTTGCTTCATACCGATACCGATACCGATACCGAAGACATGCTCGAGCCGGAAATTTCCGAACAACCCAAACAACCGCTTGTTTTTGGCCCGCCGCTGTCCTTGATCACCCCCTGCTGTTTGGCATCATGTGGTGGTGTGTAGTGCCAAATTTACGCGAGCAACGTGCGGTGCTCTAGTTAACCTTGAGGAGGGGAAGGGCTGGTCACACGAGTCCTGGAACTTGGCCGCCAGTTCCAATCCTCACAACGAGTCGGCCACATGGTGGTTTTAGGTGGAGGCAGCACCAGCAGCCACGGACAACAAATCTTATTCTTTGCCCTTATTGCGTGCAGCAAATTCAACTACACACCGCAGGGTTCTCTGGCCAAGTCTTCTATTGTTGTCTTTGGTTGCATTTGGGACACAGGCTTTATCCATTCAGTAGCGGGGGGGAGCTAGTAGAAAGGGGTAGCAGTACCCGACTAATGTCAATGAGCACCCCACCTGACGCCACCTTTGTAGCAAGCAGTTGCTTTTTTTTCTTCAGGTTATTTTTCGGACCCTGGGCGTGTGGTTGTGCCATAGTACAGTGGGGGGCCCTCTATAGTGCCGGTTGAATAGTGCCAACTGCCGGTATAGTGCCGGTAAAATCTCTCCACACAGAAATCGCCCTCAATAGTGCCAAACGGCACTATTGAGGGCGGGCCTGGTATAGTGCCGGTTGGGCACCACGTCAGCCCGCAAAAGTGCCGGTTCATCAAAAGTACCCAGCTAGGTTCATCTTCAACGTGGACGAGACAGGCATCCAGTGGAAGCTTATGCCCAGGCGCACGTATCTTTCCTCCTCGGAGGACCGCAAGAAGGCGCGGGGCTCCAAGAGCATGTACTTCAAGGATCGGATGTCTGCCATCATGTGCAGCAACGCCGACGGCACTGCAAAGGTGGATATGGCCATCATCGGGAGGTCGAAGGTGCCTCGCTGCTTCACGGACGCGCCTTCACCTCTGAAGTACTTCTCGCAGGCCAACGCGTGGTCTGACTCCGCGACGTTCCTCAAGTGGTGGCTTGAAGTCTTCCTCCCGTTCATTCGGCGCTTCACTCACGAAAAGGTGCTGCTCCTGATGGACGGCTGCTCCTCTCACGGCGATCTCGTTGATGATCGTGGGCAAGTTACCATCAAGTTCTATCCTCCGAACTGCACCAGCCTGCACCAGCCTGCACCAGCCCATGGACATGGGGATCATCGCGAAGACGAAGGTCCTCTACAGGAAGGAGCTGCTCGACGTGAAGGCATCCACAATGTTGGTCGCTGAGACCCTTCGCGCCCAGGCCAAAGCCAGTAAGATGAAGGCCGGGACGATGGGGCTGGCGCAGGGGCACCAACCTCACCTACGGGACGCCGCTGAACTTCTTCAGAAAGCATGGGGCAGCGTCACTCCCCAGGACATCGCCAGGTCAGGTTTGAACATGTTCTGTTGCTATGTAGATGCTTCAACTCGGGCGGTGGTGCTAGCACAATAGCTTTGGTGGCACGTTTCGTGGCAGAGGTGGTACGGATTTTTTTTGAGAAAGTTTCCTGCAGGGGCATCCCTCGTTTGCAATAAAAATTTCCTCTTTTTTTGCATGCGGATGAGTCAACTTCTGCCGCTGGGTCCGTCTAATATCTGCGTTGCACTCAAAAACGGATGCGGTTCGTATTCTCGGCAACCCCGCGACCAGGTGCTTTGTCAAAGCGGACACGCTTCCGCAGGAGATGGCGGCTGAGCTCACCAACCTCCACGGGAAAACCCAGGCCCGCATCCACGAGCCTGCGTTGAGGTCCCTCACGAAGAGTGTCCACTCGTTGAGCACGAGCGTGCACGACGCGCAGCAGCAGGGGTCTCGCATCGAAGACGAGGACCTGAGTGAAATGTTCGCAGAACTCAACGTCTCACCCGGAGAGCCTGCCCCGGAGGAGGCGGTGGACTTAGTTCAGGCGTGGGCTACCATCGAGGATGACGATGACGTGGTGGAGGCTTTTCGACAGGATGCAGCGGACGAAATGACGGCACAGCTAGCGGGAACGCGCCTATCTACCAGCCGCGAGGAGGAATCCGAAGATGAGGCGGACAGTGATCATGAGGACACGGGGGGCGGCCGCCGCGCCCCACCGGCTTACGGTGAACTGTCTTCTCACTTCGGTGTCCTGGAGATGGCCGCGCGGGAGAGTGGAAACGGGGACGCTGCGTTCCACCTATCGAAAGCGAAGATGGCGATGATCGCGGCGCATGCCGCTAAGGGCGTGCGCCAGACAGACATGAGAGAGTTTGTTGATGAGTGAGGGGGGGACAGCTATACCGCAGTTTTTTTCTTTTTGTTTTGTTTTATTTTTGTCCGCTTCGTTGCTGGCGCGTTTATTGGTTTTGTTGGCGTGTCTCATCACGCAACATCGTAGGGAGGCAGCGAGGAACGTGACATTTTTTCAAGTATACTAAGTTGCACGGACGGGAGCTGTACACGGGGTTTGGCTCCGAAGGTGAATTCTGCGCGTGCATGCGGGAATGGTTTCGCGGCAAACTCAGCTATCAGAGTGAAACCCACATTTGTCTCAGAAAAGGCTGCCCCTGCCGCCCACAAAGTATATTCACCACACTCGATCCACATGCTACTCTGTTGGCCTCGCAAATGGTAAGCGATACACCATGAACTCAAACAGCAGTGCCTCAGTAGTGCCAGACCGGCACTACTGAGGGATATCGATCACCCGAATAGTGCCGTTTGGCACTATTGAGGCACTATTCCCAGTTGTGCCGGTGCCCGCTATAGTGCCGGTGAACGCCCTGCGCACGTACCGGCACTATAGAGGGCCCCCCACTGTAGTCTAATTCAACCTGGGACAGCAGTAGACTACACATCGAATCTTTATCTTCGTAATATGACATGTAGATGTGGCTTGTACCAGCCCTACCCAGCAAACGTCCAGGGCGGTAGGGTACTGTAGATGCATAGATATCGCTCCTGCGTGTTCCGCACAACACAAAGAGGAGAGCGTTTCTGATGGCATAGCATGAACGGCGAGCGATGCGTGCATGTCTCAGAGAATCGGATTCAGATGCCCGGCATGGCATGACTACAGTCTAGAATGCCCAAGAGAGGTGTTGATGCAGATCACCACCACCTCTTGCTGCACACATATATGTGAACTGCCCACGTTTGTACATAGTGGCTGCTGTATGGTATGATGAAGAAGTATGGTACACCTGCTGTGAATCTCCGCATGTGTATCCGTACGTCCGTACTCCGCTTGCCACAACGAGAATACAAGAATGGAATACAGCAAGTATGCGTTATCTGAATGCCTGAAATAGAGGAACTGAGATGATGACTGCTGTTTTAATTTCTTTTAGAAATGACTGCGACCTTTTGTCGCTGCTGCTGCTGTAATTCCGTGATGCATGCTTGCGCGGTAGTGGTACATAGTTTTTCGGACCCATTTTACGATGGCTTGGTTGTTGCAGTTATGTAGGTATGTAGCTTGCTGGTCGTGCCTTGTTGTGCCATACCTGCTATATAACCTGCGTACTGCCGCTGACACTGCAACTACAGTTGTACATCCCTGATGTTCCCTTTCACCTCACACAGCAGTGTTCGTTACACCTGGGAACGATTTTCATGTGAAGACAACAGCAATACATTATAGCGCACACAGCCCGTGGACTTAGCAAAGCAAAATTTACCTCGTGGCTGTGGGACAAGAAATATATACCGGTAGCGGCCAGCAGATATATGTTTTCTGGCCCTTCGTCCTTAAAGAGAGATGTTGATGTGTGTCGTTGAAAGGTGAACTGCTGTGTGAGTTGAAACATGTCATGTTATCTGCCGTACCAAAAGGAACAAAAGGGACAAATATAAAAAAAAGAGCAATATTCCACACTTGCACAATATTACCGCATACAAAAATTGGTGTTTGTATGCATACATGGTGTCCGGGTAATTTTGACAATTCGTCGTTAGCGTTGGGTTTTGGGAAGACATGCATCGGTTGTTTCGCGGTTCTTGTCCTTCTGCGGCGTCTTTGTGTGCAGCCATGTGCCATTTAGTACTATTATTCAGTATTCAACTTGGTCGATGCGCCTCGGGTCCTTGCCCACGTCTCTCCGTAATGTCCTTATACTATAGAGTCGATACTGGAGCTATCGCGTAAGGCATGGTTGCGCGACATGTTCGCCGTCGTATCGCTTGAATGTACATGAGTTGTGCAAATATTTCGGTGTGAAGCATGCATCACTCGCACTTTTGTTTTGTAGATTTTTGTCTCACGGTCCACCGTTCCTCCGCTGCTGCTGCTGCTGCTGCTGCTGCTGTCGCGCATCATGCGCCTTGCTGTTACATTGAATGACAAAACAGGAACACATAACACACCGACTTCTCCCGGTAAAGGAACGCATGCTGGCGCAACTGGCGCAGCAGCAGCAGCAGTCCTCCCCCTCCACCGCCGCAACGGCTACGCCGTCTACCGAAACCATCGGCACCGACGCCGGCGGCAACACGCCTCCCCCCCCCAGCGGAAGCCTCTTCCTCGGGGGCGTCGGCGGCGGCAAGGACGGCGCCACCGCGGTCAGCGACGGCTGGGTGGTTGGGTCGCCCTCCCCTACTCTCCCCCCGTCGTCCTCCAACGAGAGCGGCGGCGGCGGCGGCGGCGGCGGCCGCGTGAACATTTCCACGTGCGATTCCGGCGGGCAGTTGTCTGGGACGACGTCTTCGGCGTCGCTGCCGAGAGCGTGCTCTTCGCTGTCCTTCGCGGACCTGGGCGACCTGTGCGGGGATCAGGAGGGAGGAGACGTTTTTCTAGTCGGGGGGGAGGACTGCGACGACGATGCCCACGGGTCGGGGATCGGTCTTGACCTGTACGACCTGGGACAGGTGTGTATGTCTTTTTCGGCTGCTGCTATTTCGGGCGTTTGTTGACAAAATGGTACAGTAGCGCGCAACGTTGTTGGCGGTGGTGCCTCGTTTTCGATGGCAGGCTGTTCTTTGGTCTTGGCTGGTCAGCTCGGTACTCGGCACGTTCGTTTCGCTCGCCGAAATACTGGACGCACTCACGGTTACACGGTCGTATCCCACCGAACTCACGACTTCCTCTCCTGTAATCCTGTAACCGTCCTCGCATTCAATCTCAAATATTTTCCGACATAGGGGGGCAAAGACCCTTTTCTTCCCGAGGGGCAGCAACGCGCCGGTCGGTGGAGCTCCATCTCCACTAGGTCGTCGTCTTCGACGGCATCCACGGACGGGGAAGAACTCTCGGACGATTCGCTCTCCGTCGATGCGGACTGCAGCGGCAGCAGCAGCACGCCGTGCAGCCCGTCTGCGGTCAGCTCCGGCGAGCCGTCCTTGCTGGCGGCGGCGGCGGCGGCAACGAGAGCCGCCAAAGCAATCAAGACCGAGGCCCGGCCCGACGGCAGCGCTGGTCTAGAAGCGGGCGCGGTACAGCAGGGGGTTGCCGCTGGGGGCGCTTCTGCCACCAAGAGCGGCATCGACCAGGAGATGGGAGAGCTGTCGGAGCTGTTCGCTCCCGATGCCTTCCTGATGAGTACCGTCCTGGACACCGAGATGGAGGCCGGCGGCGGCGGTGCGGCGCGAGCAGGAGCGTCGGGCATCGAGGTTTCGATCGAGCCCACCGCCACTGAGCCCAGCAAGGCCTCGCAGCATGCTGCTGCTGCGGTCGGCCCTAGGCCTACGACGGCAGCAGGGGCTAGTGCTGTCGCCGTCACTGCGCCGGCCGCGGTGGTCAAGATGGAGTTCCTGCCTGCCGCGGGAGCGTCCGCTCCTTCTCCGGCATCACCACCCGCTCCCACTGCTGCCGCTGCCGCCTCCGTTTTGCCGGCACCGGCAGCGGTAGCTCCGAAACAGGAGTGCCGCTGCGGACAGGCGGCGTGTCCGTCGCTGATCACGGCCGCCCGAAAGCGACCGGTGGCGGAGCTCTCGCCTTCGTTGTCGGGGGCGGACGGCCCCGCGCCGCTGTCCATGGTCACGGGCCTGCCCTTCCACCAGTCCTCGCGGCAGCGGAAGCGGCAGCGGAGCCTCGCCCCGGTGCTCTCGGCGCCGCGCACCGTGAGCTACGAGTGCTCGCTCTGCAAGGAGAGCTACCCGTCCGAGATCGCGTCCAACCCGTGGTGGTCGCTGTTCCTGCACGAGTGCCCACGGTGCCACCGGATGCAGATACCTCGAGTCGACGCGACGAGCGCGGCCGTGAGCGTGGACTACATCCACGCCGTGTGCGCGGAGGAAGGGGAGGGCTGCGACAGCGACGGGTGAGCTTGCGAGACACTGAGCCTTTGTTCGCCCGACGCAGCAGCAGCAGTTGTAGCGTGATTGTATGTTGACCCACCCGAGACGTGACTCTTGATCATTATGTATTTATTTATTTTTTTCACCTGTCTCGTGGAGTTGACCGTTGTCGCCGCAGGGCAAGTCAGTTTTTAGTGTGATTCTTCGTCGACCTGCCCCGATATGGATGCGTTTTTTTTTTTTTTGTCGACTATAATAGTTGTCTTGGGTTTGACCGCTATATTCGAATGATCGCTGGCGACCTAGCCCTTGGTAGTTTTTTATAAGTCACGAGGCACCTTTTGGTTGCACTGCTTCCTCCTCCCTTGAATGAGGTGCCTGCAGACCCCCCCAAACCCCCCAACCCCCCCCCCCCCCCCCCCCCCGCCCCTTGACGGACCCCCCTCCCCTCTCTCGCTCCGCAGGTACGGCAGCGAGTCGTGCTCCGACAGCGACGACGACGTTACCGATGACGGCAGGGAGAGGGAAGGGATAGCCGCCTTCGACACGGACATCATCGCGGGGGACTCGCAGGCCGGCTGCAAGGAGGGCCGCCTGTCGACCTTCCAGGCGTCCCGCCTGCTGGTGCTCATGTCCCACGCCAGGACGTGCCCCGGGCACCACGCCAACCCCAAGCACGCCGAGGTCTGCCGGTCGACCAAGTTCCTCATGCTGCACATGCGCGACTGCACGGGGTAAGCCAATAGGCAGTACTTCTGCGTGCTCTTGTTTATGCAAGCATTGTCTAGTTTGGGGGGGGGGGTCAAGGAGGCAGAAGGTGAGAAGAGAAACAGCACAAAATATATGCTCGAGTAGCTAAAAACACGAGGAATATGCATTCTTAAATCATTCTTACATCGGGAAAAACATGTTTGAATTTTGGGCTGACAGCAAGCAACAATTCACTTACGCCCCCCCCTTCTTTTTTCCTGCGGTGCCCCCTCTACAGTCACACCGCTAACGGGGATCCGTGCGAGCACCGGTGGTGCCGGCCGTGCAAGAGCCTCCTGAGCCACCTCGTCCGGTGCCCGGACCCGAACACCTGCCGGATCTGCACGCCGCTCGACCTACCGGGCCCGCTGCGACAGCTGCGGGATCTTAACGTCGCCCAGGCGCGGCATGCCTCCGCCGCGGCCGCCGCCGCCGCTGCCGCTACTACTTCTACTACCGCTCCTTCTTCTGCTGCCGTGGCGGTGCCCGGCGTGGGCGGTGTTCCCTCTTCGCTTGCGGCGGCGGCGGCGCCGGCTGCTGCTGCCAGGGTGCCGTCGATGCCGGCTCCTGCGACGGCGGTAGACGCCGCTACCGTGAAGTCTGAGGAGATGTGCCGCCCCGCCGGGGCCGCTACGGCGATGGGGCTGGCGGTTTCTGCGACGACGACGACGTCGCTGCGGCAACAGCTGCAGCAGCGGGTGGTTGGGGGTGCGGGAGGGGTAGTCACGACTCGTTGAACGCTCGGCGACGCGGCCGTTCCGTTGTTTTTTTTGTTTGCCGAGGTTGGTTGCACTACTGCTGCTGTGTCCGCTGGGATGGTGACACAGAGGCGGGAGATAGAAAGAGATAGAGAGAGAGACACACGTACACGGGTTCCGTGTGCACAAGCTTTGGTTGGCTTGGCATGCGGAGGCGCTGTGGTGCCGCTCCGTGGTCTGTTGTGTTTGTCGGCGTTGCGGGGACGGGAGAGGGAAGGGGAAGCGGTGCGTCGTCCGGTCGCATGGACGGCAGGCAGACAGGCGACCGCTGCCATGTCTTGGCACAGGGGATGTAGGACAGGCGTGTGCGCGGTTGCCTCTTCCCACAAAGGACGAGCAGAGGGCGTGCTGTTCGGGTTTTTTTTTTCGGCCCTTTGTCCTGTTTTGATAGATGATATCCGGGCGTCCTCTTTATTTAGGTTGGTAGATTTATGTGATGAGGCAGCAGCAGCGATGGAGAGGGGGAGGGCTGTGCCACCGATATGATATACATGCTAGAAAATATAGAAAACTCATGTCCGGGGTAGGGCGCCTCCCTCCCGTTTGATATTTTCGACGGTAGAAGAAGTCGTAGTTATGTTGGCCCCTTGTCTTGGGCAAAATGGAAAGAGGAACCCGTTTTTTTTTTTCTTTCTTCAAGGCAGGCCTGCATTGTAGACAAGACAAGTCAAGACAAGGCACGAATGATCGTGGGAGGAGGGAGTACGCGGATGGCGTTAACCACGACATTGGAGGAGTGTTTCTGGTCTTGGGGGACAGGTGCGATGGAGACCCGAAAAAAAACCCGCCTGACACGGTGTTTTTTTTTAGGTTTCACGTTGTCTGCTACCGTGCGAGGGGGTTTACGTGTTGTCCGTTCGACAAGTTGCGGGCGGAGAGGCTTGATCGCTGATTGGCCGGACAGAAGGAGCGGCGCAACTGAACCGGGATGGGACAATAGATTTAGTTGTTCGAGGTAGGGAGTATATTCATTCGTTGGGTTGTTTCCTGCAGAGAGAGGCTGTAGATAGAATCGCAATTTGTTCCGCTTTGTTTGGTCGATCGAGCAGTAGAGTCTTTGGGCGTCGATGCCCCCAACAGGCGGGGTTGATGCCTGGCGCGAGAGATTGGCAGGGAGAGAGCTACTGGCTTGCAATGCGGGAAGGAGGATGTATTGCGTGAGCCGACAGTGTTGGACCTATGTCACTCGATCCTCAAAAGAGGAAAGGAAGAAGAAAAACAGCACGGTGAGGAGAGAACTTTTTTTTTCCGGCCGGCCGTGAAAGCGGCGCTGTTGGGAATCATATAGACGGGCAGGGTTGCGTATCACCATGCGTAGGCGGGTCGATCAGTTAAGGAGGCCCCGGGTCTGATCTATTGTTGCGTGTCTACATGTCCAGTCCTGCCTATTCTGCGTGTGTTGGTTTTCCTGTCTCTCGCTCTCTCGCATTTGCGAAGTAGACGACACGGAGGAAAGGGCCGTGGCTGCTGCCGTTTTTGACGTGTTGTTGTCGTTTGTTGTTTGTGCGTTGTTGTTGCTGTTGTTGTTGTTGCAGTCAAGGCGGGAAGAGATTGGCCTGTACTGTCTCCTCACGCGGTGGCGGTGGTGTCTGTTCTTGTGTGGAATTCCGAGTTTGAAAAGACCATGGCTAGAGCGGCAAAGATGGTTCTCGTTGAACACGGCTGAGACTGAGGGTTGGTGTCGGAGATGATGATGGCGAAACAAGAGGAGGTTAGACGAGAAGGCCGTAGAGAGGGAGGTGGGGGAGCGTACCAGGGTTGGCTTTTTCCCGCTAGTGCGGGGAGCGAGGGAGGGAGGGATGTATTTTTCACGTGTCGGCATGTATTTTTTTTTCCAAGAGTGCGTGTCCTAGGGGGGGGGGGGGGGAGATACAGGATGCTTGCTCGCCAGGGGTATTCACGGGTGGGATATGGAACAGCTCGGGTACACGGTACGGAACGAAGTCTTTATCCATCAACCACGTTCCTTCGTCGAACACAAGACAGGAGAAGCGGTAAGGTGGTGGCGTTACGTGT
>FN649734.1:5060750-5087792 GCA_000310025.1 Ectocarpus siliculosus
GGGGGGGGGGGGGGGGGCACCATGTCTTCTGGGTGGCATCGGTTGGTTCCTTTTACATGTATGATGGCAAGAGATGCGCGCACGGCTTGGTTTGGTACACGCGGCTGTACCACATTCCACAGCAGTGTCGGTATCGAATATGCGGGGGGAGTTTATTATCTACGTATGCATATGAAAAAACAAACAAAACGCGAATGAATGAAATGTCGTGTCTTAATTCACAAAGATCACTTATCACCTGCGGGTTCTTCTGTTGTTGTTCTATCGGTGTCGTGTTCGTAAGAGCAATGAGGCGTGTATCTTTATACTGAAAAGTACGGGTGTGAACGCCGAACCAATCGTTGGGGGATGGGGAGTCAACTGAATTGTGTGTGGCGTGTTTTGTTTCGGATGGACCCGATCATATCACCGGTCGTAAGGTACAAAAAAGAAGACGGTTGATTGATGTTTGAGTGTCCCGGGCGGCGGCGTCGCCGTCGTCAGCCGCTTGCGACAAGCAAGAGCGAGCAGCGACGGTTTGGCTAGAAGTTAAAACAACGGGGCTGGATGTGACGACGAACGGGCAACTGACTTGCGGAGGAGAGACGAGATCAGATCCCTCTTGTCATTGTGTAGAGTACCTAACGATTGACGTAGTACCAACGCCTAGATACCGCACGGCTACGACCAGACGGTGCTTGCGAATCCGATACCGTCAAGAATGCCTGACACGGTCACAGAACAAGCGACGTGCATCGGAAATGGATAACATGTGCTACATAAAGACGAATGCCAGCGTTCCAGTCCACCGGTGGACGAGTGCATAGCAACCCATGGTCTCAAGGCATGCGGCAAACGAATGAGGGTGGGAGGTCGGCGCGCACATATTATTCACATGCGGCACACATACATACGCACACATCGTGCACTGACATGCTTACACATGCACGCCGCATGCGGACTTTCAACCAACAAAAATCCACAAGACCAATATTTTTTTGCAGCTTGGCCTGCAAAGATCTTTCTTTGTCGATAAAAAAGCTCGAATAGATCGCCTCCTATCCCCCACCCCCGCTCATCATGTGGCTCTCCTCCATGCCGGGAAAAAGTACGCACACAGCAGAATTGCATCTCTTGCCCTTGTCCATCTGTCTGTTCAACTCCGCACGAATGCTGGAAATGACGTCCAGGCACCTGCCTCGTTATCTTCTCAACCTCAGCATGGCATCCTGCGATCACCACTACATCCAATCGCTATGCTTACTACATCAGGACAACCAAGCTTCCCCGCCGCGCTCAACCAATCAGCGTCAGCCAGCCAATCTAACCAACGCCGCGCGAACGTCACATCATTGAACCAATCAACGCGAGCCAGCAAGCCTAATCACACCCCATCAACGCCAGCCAGCCAGTGAGAGCCTAATCAAGGCCGAACGCCGATCGTGTGGCCGGGTCGTCGAGGTCGATGTCCCCGCCAGGCAAGTCATCGTCCAGAGCCAAGCCTGCCATGCCCATGCCCATGCCCATGTCCATGTCCATGTACTTGCTCAGTTCTTCCTCGGAGAAATCGCCTTCCTTGAACATGAAGCCCTCCGTTTCGTACGCCCTCGCCATCTGAGAAGAAGCGTATTGGGTTGGATTTGAAGCGGAGTAAGATTAATTTCCCACTCAGTACCACATAGAACTGGCATCTTTTAGCAAACCGATCACCAAACCAATCAGAAGACCAATCAGCGCTGACCGGTCGAAAGGTTTGAACCCGGCTGCTAAACACCTGTCTTGTCGGGGGATCAACCAGAGACGGCAAGGCCATATTTTGCGCGGTCGATGACGCAAAGTAAAGGAAAATAACGCACCTCTTCCATGTCGGGCATCTTGGCGGGGGTTCCGTCCGGGTTGGTCTCTTGCACCATACCCGTCTTGACCAGTTTCTCGTAGGTCCTTCTCAGACCCGCTGCCACCTCACGTTGCCTCTCCTGGAAAATTTAATATATGGCAATGAAGCAAACATTGACCGCGTTCGATTGCATAGTGGATCTCTGTTTAGTGTCACCATCTGTGTTAGGCGATAGAATACCGCAGAAGGGAGGTGGGAAAAAAACTGTGGCTTCCTCTCCTCCTGTGTAACCCCAGCGTCTACAAGTGATATCGAATGGTGAAAAAGATCGGCGTCCGGAATAAACTGGACGATGAAAAAAAAATATGCCTTCATGTTGCGGGTGATATGTTTGACGCACAGGCCTGTTTCGATCCCACAGGAGGAAAGGAAAAAAAAAAAACGGTGTGAGTTTGTGGGTTGGTCGGTCTATCGGATCATTGCTTGACGATTGAAACGGATACTAAGGTTTGATGTGATTTGAATTGGGTTTTTTGTTTTACTGCACACATCAGGTTCATAGATTCACCG
Organism: Ectocarpus siliculosus; assembly: GCA_000310025.1. Classification (NCBI taxonomy): domain Eukaryota; class Phaeophyceae; order Ectocarpales; family Ectocarpaceae; genus Ectocarpus; species Ectocarpus siliculosus. Next base: position 5,063,137 of record FN649734.1, read on the forward strand.
AAATGTATCAGTTGGTTCAAAAACGCGTGCATAAAGTGGTGTGTAGCGGCGTGAAAGCTTCGACTCCCGCGGGACACGGGACCCCTTTCCGCAGCACAACCTCGCGGAAACCCCTCACCGTCAATTCGCCCGCCTCCCCGTCCTTCATCGGGACGTTGAAGTCCGCGTCAGCCCTAAACCCGGCGGGAGAGTACGCAGAATCATCGGGCCCACCCCCGGCAGCGGCACCCCCCAAGTCCGGAGCGAAACCCGCCTCCCAAGACCCTTCCCTCACCACCTCCGCGTCGATGGCAGCAGCCCCGCCGCCGCCGTTGCTGACAGTCCCGTCGGCGTTAACGTTTACCGTCTCGTCGGGCACTGCCTCGGGTTCGCGGGGAGGGGGCGTGGGCAACCCCAGGACGCCGGTGTCGATCACCGGGGAAACCTGTTTTCGTAGATAGCGTAGATCACAAAAAATGTCGGAGATACGGGGGGGTCGTGACGTGTCATGAAGCCGAGGAGTGTGGGGAGGTTGGGGAGAAATCGGACAGTCCACTCGCCACCCGACTCCGCTCTGGTCGGTCAGTATTCACGCCCAAACGTTTGAAAGACCGCGCACACAGGCAGGGATTCCGTTAACAAAAAACGTGCGGTGTCGTACAATTACCATTTTGCCTGGCTAACTGCCTACAACACACGGGGGGGGGGGAACAATTACCTTGGGGTCTGCCATGACCGGGATCATGTCGTCCTTATCGGTGAAGGAAGACTTCGGCAGCGTCGTCTGGAGATTCTCCTTCATCTCGGCCGTCAGGTCCGAGAACATGGCCTTATCAACCTGCAGAAAAAAAAAAAAAATAGTGGTGAGCTAGCGAGGATGTCGAGCAGGGACGGGCATCCGTCCGCGATAGGTGGGGAGGAGGGGGGGGGTACCTGCTACCTGAGAGAGGAGGAACAACAACCATTAATACCTAAATTTACCATGGGTTCGGCTCAACAACACCCGCCGAAGGCTAGCCAGCGACAAGAACGGCGGGTTCATGCCAACAGCAGCAAGCGGCACTACAAAACAGGTACCGCCACAAGGGGGGCAGCAGTTACGTTAAATAGTTGAACAGTTTAGAGAGAGCACGGCACTGATGGGCCGATGGCGACCCACTTCGCTGCATCGACAGAAGCGTACGAGCAGGTGTGGGTGGTATGCGCAGGCCGGCGCTTTGCATGTCGTCGTCGCGAAGAAAAAAAACAAACATAGCGGTGCGTATCATAGCTTCGTTGTCGGGGAGAGATGATCGGCTGGCGATTCCATCATGATCATCATCACGTCTATTTCCGCCATGATCATGGCCACATCAGTTTCCCATCATGATGATGACGTCAGTTTCCATCACGATCATGAACATGATGACGTCATGATGACGTCAGCCATTCACCTTGCCGATGTCTCTCTCTCGATCGTACCCCATCCTCTTCACGTACTCGCCAACGTCGAAGTCCTGCTCGAAATCAACAAAACAAAAAAGCGGGTTCGTCTTACAAAGGAAGAAACGGTTTCGACATCAAACCGGAAAAAGAGAAAGGAAACGATTGCTCGAATTCAAGAAACGAAAGCTGTACCAGGTACTTCCAACAAAGGTACATATCACAAGAAGCAAACGTCTCGGGATCGTTTTTCTCGCAAAGTACCACCGAACTCGGACAAAAAAACAGTGTCCACGGACGCAAGAAATGCAAGTTTGGGCATGGAGTGCAGAGTAAACATGGAGGTTTCAAAAAGCACACCGTGATTCCTTCCCGCACACGTCGTACAGAAAACCCGGCGCAAATTCCGAGAGCTTTCTGCCATATAGTTGACCCCGAGCCACACCTAGTGACCCGACATTTGTAAATGTGTATACGCCCATCAACAAAATGATGACGCCGCACCCTATGGTCCAGTGACATACACAGTCAACAAAAAAATGACACCGAGCCCAACGGCCATTGACCTGGACCTACACGCCCATCAACATGAAAATTCTGTGAGATTACTTACATTTTCAACAAATAAATGTAAACAAGGTTTCACGACTCCATACTCAACGGGAGGACACACGAAATCACACCACACCGGTCACAAGGGCTTGAGCTAGACCGCACACACCGCACACACCTTATCCTTGTCGGGGTAGTAGACGTTGAGGGGCTCTTCCCCCTCGAGCACCCCCACCCAGTCTTGCGGCATGCTGTTCGCCGCAAGGGCTTCCATGTCCGCCACCTTCTCGAGGCACAGGTACAGCACCTTCTCCCCGGTGTCCTCCATCTCCTCTACAATAACAACAACGTCGACAAGATGCATCGAAGATAATGCGGTGGCCGCAGTAAACGGTGACAGAGGGAGCAAATAAAGACACCCATGAAAAGAATCATTGGAAAGCAACACCATCAGAGACATCAACAGCAACGGTAACGATGGCGACGGCGGCGACAAAAGAGAGTGGATGAGGAGGAAGAAAAAAAGACCCCTATGAAAAAAAAGAAAACGTCAGCACCAAGTTGCCATGTACAGGCGACCAGAAAAAAAGGTGTCTCCTCTCGCCAAGGTTTATAGAGGATAGTTCTCTCATTTCCACGCTACAGTAGTGCGGCATGATTCGAACTGCGATCGCAACCAAACATCAGCAGACTCGTCGGCAGTTCGATCCAGAAATGAAGCAAAAGGAAGGAAACAACGGAGAGAAAACAGGGCAATTCTCAATATGATACAAAACAGACAGCAGTAATCGCCGAAAAGAAACAGACGCATGCTTAAACGATTCTCGACTCCAGCCTCGAAAGCCATTCAAAAGCGGAGCGTTTCATGCGGCGACATAGGTGGGGGAGGGGGTAACCCAGCCGCGGGGCCTCTACCTAGGGCTGTGGGCTCCGCTGTGCTGGACGCCCAAGTAACGTACCCATATCTCAAGAGAGAAAAAGAACACAACAACGGGGGTAATGATAGGAAAAAAAGACACCGAACAAGCGTTCGCGAGTAAGTACTCTCGCGCAAGACCATCTGGAAACATCGATGGTTCGGCTACAACGCCACGGTTGGGAGGAGGGGAGTGCTAATGCTTACCCATGGTCCAGTGGCTCTCGTCCGCATGGACTTGCCCTTTCAGGCTACCCTGGTCGTGGCGATGGTGGCAATGGTCATCGTAGCACACAGCAGTAAAAGCAGGAGGAGCAGCAGTCAAGATATGGAGCGCGGGCGGCAGAGGCAGGAGCGTACATGTGGGGGATGCATGACGAGTGTGAGGAAAAACGGCCAACCAGGACGCGTTCCACGTTGCAGCATGCCCAGGCGGAGCTGTGTCACCCAACTGTCCAAGTACCGTAGGAACAGCAGCTTCACACCATACAGCAATAGCATCACCTCTGGAACCAAGAAAAAAAAAAGAGCGGAACAAACAACATCACACAACCCGCAACATCGACAGCATGAACAGCAGCAGTAGCAGAAAAAGCTGCACCAGAAACAACAACAGCTACGACAACTGCACCCAACGACAACGGCAGCAACGACGAAGACTACAACCACAACGGAGCAACCAGAGTTCTCGTCACCTTCAAGACCGGCCCTTCCCGCCCCTTAAGGCCAAGCGTGAGTGAAGTTTTGGTAACACTGAGCTGCACGCTCTTCGCAGCCGTTCCAGGTGGAAGGGGTACGCGGACCTCCATGTCGCTGTCCGTCTCCGTCCTGTTTACGTTGTGGTGGTGGTGGTGGTGGTTATTCTCATGACGATGCTGTTGTTGTGGCTGTTGATTCTGTTGTTGACTTATTGTTGCTGCCGACGGCGGGTTAAGCGATCACTCTTAACCCACAACAGCGGCGGGATGGTCCTGACAACCATCGATCCTTCCAGCAACTCGTAAATTTACATACATACATGCATACTGCCTAACACACGAGAGAGTAGAACGCCACCCACATACCCTCGCATCTACGCCGCAATTTTCCTGTGTCCCGGGGGGGCCACACTCTGTGCTGTGTGTGCACCGTGTGTCCGGGTCCTAAACAAATAATATTAGAAGCCAACCCAGCTCCACTAAGCTGTTAACGACAACACATCCAGACGAGGAGTTCCGACATCTTTCTGCGATAACGGTATCACGAGTTAGACTATATTAACACCTGTAGTTGGTCGTGGGTAACGACAGCGGCTTCCTTTCCCGCGATGCAGCCAAGAACACGTGAGAATTCAAAATATTAAGATGCCTCACCAGGAGTAGTACTCCGTGTCCCCCGTACCGCCACCAAGAACCACCACATCAGACGACGGCCTCCCGCCCCCGCCCCTGCGCCCTCCCCCCCACGGTACAGGCTGCCGCTGCTGCCGCCCCGGCTGTTTCGTCCTGACCCACCCGTCCCGCCGTACCCCCGCCTCTCTGCCTCCTCCAAAACTTCTCAACGGAGAGTCACCGCCGCTGCTGCTGCCGCCGCAAGTGCGCGTCCCTCGTCTCTGCTGTCCGAGCGCAGCCGCCGGGCTCGCGATGAACCCGGCCGGTAAATCTCCAGAAAGGCGGGGTTTTCTCGCGTGCTGTCTCGCGTCGGGTGCCCAACCCAACCAGCCGCTGGATCTTCTCTGCTGGCCGTTGGATCTTCGCCGGATGGATACCTCGTGCTTGTTGCGGGAGGATGCTATGCCATTGCCATTGCCGCCGCCATTGGCCGGAGAGAAAGTTCGGCCGCCCCCGCTTGGCGACGTTGGTGATGGTCGCTGTCGTCGGTGGTGGCGGTGGTGGGTTTCCGCTTCGAAGAGGCGGGAGGTCTCAACGGAGGGCCCGGTGGGAGCAGCTGCTGCTGCCGCCGCTACGTCTGCTAGCACCAGAGGGAGCACCCATGTTGCTGCTCGAAATAACGCTGAGAGAAAGACGAAACACGGGGGGTGAAGGCGAGGGTGTGTGTGTGTGTGTAAGGGTGACTGCTGTCCAAGTTCCACCGCTCCTCGGGGAACAGACATTATCTCACGTTTTAGCTGTTGCCTTGTTGCCGGGGCATGTATGTGTGTTCAGCCGCTGTTGTTGAAGAAGACGCGGCTTGCTGCACGCGCGAAGGTCCAATCAGCGCACCGAGAGCTTCTCTCTCACACACAGCAGTGCCTTCGCCTAGACCAGAGGCGAACGCTAATGCTCTAAACTGCTGACGACCGGGCCGGAAACTGCCGCCCCGCGGACAGGGAAAATCACCAGCACATTCTTGTGATCGAAATGGATGTAAGTCATGCAGATACCGCCTTCTCGAACGGGAGTTTCGTATATTCTCATGCTTTCTAGGAGCCCATGATGCAAAACGAACAAGAAGGCCATGTCCGGTCAAGAATCCCTCTAGGAAAATCTACACGTGGCATCAAGCACGTTCTGTTTCGTTGAGAGTTGAGAGATGCCGTCTCCTGTCTCGAGGGAGTAGCGAGTCGTCAGACAGCTGTGGGCCAACAGCAACAGCAACAACGGCAACGCGAGCTGGCGGCACGGTGGCAAAAGCAATGCCTGCGTACACACGAGAGCTACACAGCAATACAATGTACGGCACAGCAGTAGGGTAGCTGGGAGAGTTAGACCCTGGGAAAGCATTGGGGCTTGTCTCTCTGAAGGCCGGTGTGTGTCGAACGGCGAACGTCAACCGCATATGCGACGTGTTGGGTCACGGGACTGTCAGGTTTTCAGCAATCGTCCCAGGAGGTGACAAGGCCATATGGGCATCACGCGCGATCGCATGTACTCACCAGCCATAGCCTTCGGTTAGGAAAAAACTTCTTCCCTGAATTCAAGCTCTCTCTCTCTCTCCGTCTCTCGCTTCCCTCCTGTACTTGTGAGTAGACAGAGAGGAGACGAGAGGTGTAGAGCGGGGCGACCAGATGTGCACCGCCTCGTGAACCGTTTATTGAAACCCTCACGAAACAGCGTTGCCGGTGCCCATCATTTTGGCGTCCTCTGCCCCTTCCCTCCCCCCCGACAAGCACCATGGACAATAGGGCAGACTTCATCAGCCTAGCAGGGCTTAGACCCGACGGGCGCAGAGGCCGCGAGATTCGCCGCGTACGATCTCGCTTCGGCGTGTTCAAGGTTAGCATCTTCTGCGGTGCGATTTATCTCGTGGACCGGCCTACCTCTACCTTCCCCCGCAGACTAGCCGCGCGCTTGTACAGCAGCTGCTGCAACATCCCGTCCTCAGCACCGTTTTGCTGTTTGCCGTGGGTGCCAGCTGTTTGCTGCCTTTTTGTTGTTGAGCCACAACAAGGTGCTGGTCTCCCAGAGTGCTGCAGCGGAGGTTGCAGCGCACAGAAAGGCGCCGGCTTTACCCTGGATGCTGCAATCTTTGGAAGAGGCCATACTTTGACCTTGTCGTGACCTTTCGCTGACCTGTCCGACTGCAACGCGTGCGTGCGCGATCGACCGGGCTTCTTCGGTGTGAATGACTGAACGACGGCTCGTTGCACACCTGTTTTCAAACCTACATGCATGCCATACATCAGGGTGCGGATGGGTCGGCGTATCTGGAGATGGGCCAGACGAAGATCATCGCTATCGTCAAGGGGCCTCGAGAAGTGACCCGAAGGTGCGAAGCATGATGAAAAGGGGAAGACCACACCATATGGCTAGTTGGAAACGCAAGGCGTGGACTGGAAGAGGTGCCAACACCGTCCTGCTTTTGCACGAGGCCGCACTTTCTCTCTCTTTCCCTTGTTGTCGTACTGCTGTTGTTTGCTGTCGACTTGGTCGACTGCTGTGCCGCATTTGGGCCATTGCGGCACTGCTGCGTCCGCCGTACCACAAGGCTGTAACGTGCTATGAACTTTACATACATTGGGGTTTGCGGATACCCCTACCTCCCCTACCCCCCGGTGCGAGCTTGCGGCCATACGCCCCGCCTCCGCCCCCTCGCTTCATTTAGAACGGAAGAAATGCGGTGCCCCCCAATACCGAAGTTTCGCGGCCTTGCTCGCTCGCGTGGTTCGTAAACAGGACCCCGTCTCCCCCCCCTCCCGTCAGCCCAGTCCCACCGATCTGCCGTCCCAACTTCATGGAAGCAGCCCTCCGAGTATTGAAGCGCAGTAGTGTACGTCTTTGTTTTGATGTACGTTCTTCATACCAAATAGACCACCCTTGACACCCATCCGCTATCATCCAAATTGCAACCGCCGATTTCGCCTTTTTGTGATTGCCCTCGATCCCGGCTCCAACCCCCCCCCCCCCCCCCCAGACAAGACCGCAAGTATGACACGGGGATCGTGAACTGCGAGTACAACGTGGCCCCCTTCAGCGGCAGCGAGCGGAAAAAGCGGCGTCCGGTAAGAGCAAGCAGGCACGGAACACGCCGTCACTCATGATCTGGTTGTTGGGGTGGTGGTGTTGCTGTCTTGACGTTTGAAGCCGTGCCGGTCTCTGCTCAGAAAATGTCGAAGGTTAGCACGGTAGAGGTAAGTAAGGTGGTCCGTCCCAGTTGCATTCTTCCTGTGCGACCCCGGCTAAATGCGTCCAGAAAATGTATCGAAAGGCGTATTCACTGACGTCCAGGTAGATGGACAAACACATACACACATTGCCGGCGGTTGGGAGCCTACCAAGAAAAGATGGAGGGAACATACACTGGTGTCGCGCTTCTTGTACCACTTGGGTGTAGGAGCGGCCGCGCCCCGCTGTGCGAACGAGAAGTAGGCCAGGACATGAAACACTACGAAGAAATCGCTTGGAATTATCCTGGAATTTTCTATAGGATAGCGATGAGTCTGTCTTCTGTGAGAAATGAACGAGGTCATGGTGTTCTTCCCTGTGTGTTGTGCGCGTCTTGGCCGTCTGTCACGTCTACCCCCCTCTGGTATTCACCGGAATTGGCCGCCTCTCTCGCGCGTGACTATCGACGACATGACTGGTACCACCATGTCGAATCGCTTGCTCCAGACGGAGCGGAAAGGCATGGAGATAGCGCTAGCCGTCAAGGAAGTGTTCGAGGGGGCCATCATGCTGCACCTGTACCCCAGGTATCGTGCAAAGAGATTCCGGGGAACATGCATGCGTGCAAATGTGCAGGCAGCACCACTCGGCACAATCAAAACAACGCATGGCACGGGAGGGAGGGATCGAGCGAGAGGACGAGCAGCACGGTAGACCCAACGAATTCTCAAGCAAAATTTCTGATATATAGTACCGGTCTACGGTTCCCGCGCAACAACGATCGAGATTCTGTCCAGGCGTTAGTCGTACGTGCGAAGCGGTACTCCTTATAGTAGAAGCCTCTCTGCTCTTCCTAGCCTCTACCCAATCCTCCCAGGCTCATCACGACCATTCATGTGGACACAACTAGGTGCACAATCCGATCGGTTCCGGACTCGTCATCACCTCGCCATGAACCACGATACGCTCCAACGCTAACCCCTATCCTCTAGGCCGCCGTACTGCTGTATGCTGGGTCGTGACAGAATCGAACGCGGTGGCTCTACACGGCCCACAGAATAGGAGCCGAAATTAAACTTTAGACTAGTCAGCGCTGACTAAGTAGTCTAACGCTTTGACTCGGCTTCTACAATAGTTGGCCGTGGGTTCGAAACCCAGTCTACACGTGAGGTGGCTTAGGCCGTACTACCGATGGGTAGCAGAAGGCCAGTTATGAGTCGCGTACATAGCTCAAACACGTTTGCTCCCATACCCTAACCTTGCCCCCCCAATAGGACTCAGATCGACATCTATCTGCACGTGATCCAGTCGGACGGAGGCGTGCTGCCCGTCGGGATCAACGCGGCGTCGCTGGCCCTTGTCGACGCGGGCGTGGCCATGTCGGATCTGGTAGTGGCTTGTTCCGCGGGATACCTCGACGGCATGCCAGTCATGGTACGATGCGACCAGATTCTGTGCGTGCTTCCGTTCCTCTCGTGTCGGAGAGTCTATATAGCCCATTGAGTCAAACCGCACAACAAGAGGCACCCAAGCGTATTAAACAGAGGACACAGAGATCCCTACTGATGGAGTTCGCTCGTGGGAAGGGAATGTCGCTAGTGATCAGTACGAACTGTCCTATGTGTGCAAGCCTAAGTATCATACATTGTCGGTACCAGTTTGCCGGCACTCGGGGGGCGGGTGTGTATGTGGCTGTGAACCATGAGTCTTTGGGAAACGTACGTGCTTGCCAAGCTTCCCGTGACAGGCGATGTTAACCAAGAACGACCGTCGGGGCCGGTGGGCAACCTCGAGGCGCCCGAGATATATATCTGCGGGGGCGTACGTACGCGGAGCCACACAGCAACATGTGGGCCGACGCCCAAAAACAATGGGAGAGATCGGAAATGCTTTTTGAAGGCAATATATCATACAACAGCAGCAACCAAATCAGCCGACCAGAACACCAGACCTCCTGACTTAGCTCGACGCTCTTCTACAGGACCTCAACTACGTGGAGCAAGCTCTCGGCGGCCCCTACCTCCCGGTTGCCGTCTTGCCGGAGAAGGACAAGCTCCTTCTCGCCAAGATGGAGTCGCGTTTGCCCCTCGAGATATTCGAGGAGGTTCTTCGAGCCGCCACGGACGCCTGCCAGCAGGTACTGCAGGCACACCCCAACAACTCAATCTCGCGCAGTTCGGAGGAATTATATGCACGCCATTCGTCACCCGGTCCAGCTGTGTTGTTGAGTTATAGCCCAGAGGTTGCTTGCTTCGAGCGATCTCCGACGCGTTCGATCACCGGCTTTCATTTTTCCATCCTCCAGGTCATCCCAAACTTGTCAGGTTAGCCGCAAGACGGAGTCAAGTAAGCACGCGCGAACATCTTGCCCTCATGGTTAACCCTTTGTCCCATTCACACACAATTGTGTGTGCCATAACGTCTAAAACAGGTACACGAGGTGCTGCGAGCCGCGGTCAAGGAGCACGCGGGCGCGCTGCTCAGCTCGCAGATTTAGTTACACACGACATCGGCACTACTCCTGCTTGGGCGTTGCCCTCAAATAACTGGGTTTGATCGGCGGAGTAGTATGTCCGGCTTCCGGCGACTTCGGTATCCTACGAAGCTGGTGGGGGGCGAGGGCGGAGCTTTTCGCTTAGCTCCGAGGGCGGAGCTTGTCGCTTAGCTCCGAGGGTGGAGCTGTTCTCTTTCTCTACGCTTGAACATTTCCGGCTGAGTTGTGACTCGTTTCTTCCCGTCGCCTGTTGTGAACGCTTGACGCCGACCGGTCAATCAAGTCACCCCGTGTTCAACGAAACAAACAGCACAACCGGAGTTTTCCCCTAACTCAGAGGGTGTTGCTCTCCGTCGTGTGTATTATTCCATTGCTTTCGTGCCGTGCGAGAGTTGTCGGCGATTCGATGTTGGGTTGATGCGGGGGGGTTGAGGATCGATCGTGCTTTGAGGACAATTGTGTGTGAAATTCCGTTCAAGGGCTGCTACCTGCGATGCACGGGTAGCGGGTCGAGGAGGCTAGAGAATGCGAACAACAAGTCAAGAAGGGTCAGGTGAAAGTCTTGCTTCAACAGAAAAAAGGTTCACACTCCTATCCCCCTCGGTCAAAATCACAAGATCACGCTTCTTTTTCCTCCACGGGACACCGTTCCCAACAAATCCCACCACCGAACTATTGGAACATGAACCAGTTTTTACCCCCTAAACGAGTAGACCGGCCGGATACGGATCACTTTTCCGAGCGGGTGTCCGTGTCTCATTCCCGCTAAAACTTTTCCAAGAACGGAGACACCGCTCTTGTCTTGGAGTCCTGGTCATGCTAAACTGCTGGCAAAAAGGACAACAGCTCGGCGAATCCTTGGCCGTCCGCCAAAACCTCCAGTAGCAGCACGCAACCGATCTCTGAGTCGAGACTCGTCCAAATTTACCGTCCTGTCCCCGCACAGAACCACAGTAGTCGTAGTCCCGAGATTGATTTGATATTGCGTTTTACTTTTGTTCCGGGTTGCCGTGCTGGCGGACCGGCGCCGTACCCACAAAGTTGAGTGGTCGTTCGTAGTGGCTAGCCCCTGCCGTCGGGAACGTGAACTGCCTGCCGATTTTCATTCGGGGGAGGGGAGGTTCGGGGGGCATCAACGGTGAAATTGTTTTTGCTCAATTGGAAGCTTGTCTGTCCAACAAAAAAAACACTGCCAGGCGCTGCTGTTCTCCCAAAGTGTAACCATCACCTGCGTCTTCCACACTGATCCGACCAGGGATATTCGACACTCCGCGAAAGCTGTGCAGAGAGTCGACACCAACGAGTGGGAAAAACAGCGACTCATACGAAATGTGCACAACTCAGGGGAAAAGACACAATACTAGTAGCAGCAATACGCAACACTAGTAGCAGCACTAACACCCACAGCAGCGCCGCTCCGCACAACAACAGCAATACAGCAGCTGGAGGCCACGCAGAGGGGAACAACCACGCCTCCCCAAGATAAACTCACTGTGTCTTTGTCCCGTTGACCTTGAGGTCGTGCTCCACGTTGTGCGGCAGGAAGTTGTGTGAGTAGGCAAACTTGCCGAACACCGCCTCGCGCTTCGCCGGTGCCTTCACCTGGTACGCGTGGCAGGCACACCGGGGAAGGAATCGACGTTGAACGACGTGTTGTTGGCACTGCTGATGCTGTCGTCATGATTTTTGCACTCGGAACCACTTCCGTGACGTCTAAACGCCTGAGAGCTCCAAAACATTGCGCGTTGTCGGACCATTTCGAGACGAAAACATATCTGTGGTCACAGCCAAAGTCAACACGCCAGCAAGCCACAAAATACAACACAGAGAACAACAACACCGAGCACGGAGGGACGCTAGCAACGTAGCGCGGACAGGCCCCAGCAGCACGAGAGAACTCAACCACAAATACAAATACTATTAGTAGTACTGCCAGCACCAACAACGTTGTCACGCCGACAAATTCCTGCCAACCCTGGTTTGTACAAGTTTTGAGGTTTCGCTCAAGGGTCAGAGAGCGCGCCCGTTGGGCCGATAGTGCTGCAGCATGCTTGGGTCTCACGTGAGTCGAGCTTCGCGGGTGCCCATGCACCAACGCCTACTACCAGATGCAAGGACGGGGCCACATCCAACAACTCGAATTTCTTTCCAACACCGATCGAGCATTCGGCGCACCCGTCGCCCGCAGAATCACGTGCAACACACACGTAGAAATACGTAGGGAGAGTTTTTCTTTGTCACCTCGTACTTCCAGCCCCTCTTCTGGCAGAACTTAACCGCCTGCTCCGGCGTGCTGAAGCTGAGCTGCATGTTCGACATCGGATCGCCGGTGCTGGTCCATCCCATCAGGGGGTTAGACCAGCGCTCCTGGTTTGGGGTGAACAGTCAACGACGGCAAGGCGAGGTTCAATTCAATACTGCGTGGTCACTTCAATACTTCAGATAACAAAAAGCGACGCATGTATCACTACGCAAGAGCACACCATCCACTTTCCGCCACAGAGATGCACACACTACCATTACACCTGTACACCAGGAGCGGGCTGGCCCAAAACAAAGCGCCCCGTCCACCGTAGGTTGCACAAGATACCACTCACCCCCCACCCCCTAGACCGATCATCAAAGCTACCATTCTCCACCAAGATGAGGACGTCAACACCAAGCGAGATTCCGGAAAGCTCTCCGCGAGACGATTCCAACGCCGCCATGTTCGGCAGCATCGTCACTGTGCGTGCTGCAGAGGAATCGAGCTTTGAAAATCATCCCACCGCGTGTGGTACCATTCGCAAACAAACGTTCTCAGAACTAGATATTTTTTTCTGGTGGTGATACTTACCCCCTTGGTACCCGCTACCAACGCTGTCACGCTCCCCTCCGTGACCAAGCTCGTCAACAAAAAAAACGAAATCAGGCACCGACCTTCTGCTTGAAGGTGAGGTTCCAGCCGTAAAGGCCGCCCGCGGTTCCCGTGGTGGTGGCAGGCTTGCTCTTCTGCGCGATGATCACCTTGCGCCCGGCCACCGTGGGGGGCAACGGGTCCAGGGCTAACGCCTCCTCGGGGTTTTCCGGGAAAGGCTCGTCGCGCGTCGAGTACATCGGCGGCGACACTGCCGTCGCGAAATAAACGTGACGGCGAGGGGGGCGTCCCATATTGTGTTATGGTGATGGTGACGTTGTCGTTGTGGTTGTTGTTGCTGTTGTCCCAACAACAAAAACCAATAGGACCTCCATCCAGTACCACTTCTTCCCTGTGCTGGTTCAAAGAAAAGTACGCTCTTCTACGACAGCTGGGGGCCCGCTAGAAAGTGGTCTGAATCGAATCAGGGGGTTGCCCGATAGAAGGCGTTCCTTTTCAGCTGCACCACCACTGTCTTACAGAGCCCCCCCACTGCTATAGCTCAACACACAGGAAGACCAAGTCTCGAGGAGAGCAAGTGATGGTCGGGTGGTATGCGAAGGAAAGGCCTAGGTGCACGATGCGCGGCCATCTGCTATGGCATAGCTGGTCTCCTTACGGGACTTACAGCCGCGTTTACGACAAACAGCGAGGGGGTGTGGGTGCTCCTAAGTCCTAAGTCAATAGATGGGAGGCGACAGCGATTTTAAGTGATGATTCGCGTCATGTTGAAAACGGCATTCCCTGTGATTTCTCGGAAATGTAAATATGCGTTGTACATAACATAACATACACGAAGGAGTAACTGTTCGAGATGATACCCCCCTCACCGCGAATGCGCGCGGGAGGGCTGAGTATTGTCGATCGAGTCGTGACAAGAGAGAGGTAAACATCTGTTTACAGCAGTATCAGTGTGTTGGGGGGCGGTCGAGACACCCTTAAAAATGCAGACACACAGAAAAGCCATTCTCGGTGAATCTTGACTTCGTGAAAGGACCGTGTCTAGCTAGAAGCATATCGGTGGCGAGCGAGTTGTGTACTCAGCAGCACACAACGGTCACGCGGTTACAGCACCTCTATTCTCTCTTCTCTCCTTCTGTCAACGCAACATACAGGGGGGCCCGGCAACCAAAATACGTCACACCCGCAGGAGCGAAAAGCATGTCTTTCTACTACTGCTGTACTATCCGCTTCTGGCGCAAAAAGCATGGTGCAACTGCCGGCCAGGTACAGCTACCCCAATTACCAGCTCCAGCTAACGCCGCTTGACGGGGCAAGCGCTACGTCAACTCGGCCAACATCACAGCAGTGCAAGAAGAATCCGCAGAGATGGGACTCTCAGGAACATACGCCGCTTGCTTGACTGTCATCTACTTGCATGTTGCTCCTCGTCTCCTCGTACTACATACCCGTGATCAAAAACAGGAACTCAATAATCATAGACGTGTCGCTCCGCTATCAGCCGTGGCTCACCCGTGTTGTTCTGGGCCTCTAACACTACGTCCAAGGCTCGCATCTGTGCGACCTTTTTCGCCTCCTCCTCCTCCGGAGTAGGCTTCGGCTTGTCCGGCGGCTTTGCGCTGAAGGCTCGCGAAGACGCGCGGCTCGCCGCGGCGGCCAGAGCCGCCGCTGGTCTGGCGCCGTGAGAACCCGTCGCACGTGCGGCAAGCATGCTGCAGCTGCTGACTTGGAGTCTTTGACACTGCTGATGTGACAGACGTCTGCTCTGCCTCGGCTCTGTCATCTGTCTCCTGGTCGGTCTGTCTCCTTCACGGAGCCCCTTTGTCCCGTCGGAGATTTCGGAGATCGTGTGCACTCGAAGAAAGAGGGGACACTGCTCCACCGCTTCTGCAACAAGCTGCGCAGCACTCTGCGCAGCAGGCGTGTAGTGGTCCGTGGTCGGTGGTTCCCATGGCTGAAGGGCGCACGAGGCCGAGAATACTGCTATGTGTCAGTGGGAGCGTCGCTGTGGTCAAGGTCCCACAGCTTGCGGCAATGCTCGCGGAGTTTGCAGAGGTGTGCGAAATATCGCTGGCGTTGGCATGGTTTACGACACAGCACATTGAACCTGAGAGCTAACAAGGAACACTGGAATACGATGAGGCGCTTGCGTAAGAAGCATTTGGGAAGTAATCAGCCGCCACGAAGGCTCAAACAAAGCCTCACGGTGTCCACCGAATTCGTACCCAAACCCAAAAAAATGCAAAACGACTGTGATCCAAAAAAACATGCAAATAAAGTACCAAACGGTGTTGCAAGCAATATGAAGCTGCGGAGCGTTTTCGTACCGCGGAGAACATCATCACCGTAGATACCGATGACGGCGGTGTTTCCTGTGGCACGAAACTCTCTGTGTTCAGGTTCGACGAGGGATCAACTGATGTCAGGACGCAGAGATCACATCAACCCGTCGACAGAACCTATCTATCTCCTACAGGTCGACACGGCATCTCAAAACGTCATTGAATTGACTCATCGTCGCATTGGTATGCATATGCATACCACACATCAAGGAGGGCGAACAAGCACAGCAGACGCACAGACAGAGGCTGCCCGGTGTGCCCGGATATAAAACAAATATGGTTGAAAGTTGTATGTTCTTCGTCAACAGACAGCAGTTGTGTCTTGCCGACTCCAGCAATAAACAATTCGCCGACGGTTGAAACCACGAACAAGAGGGGCGGTTTCTCCACAACCAATGATTGAGGTCGGACCTTCAGAACAAAACTGGAGGTCAACGTCCACCCGATCGAGGTTTGTGGCAGGGGGATCAGACACGCATAAAACGTGTGTGCTTCATCGGTGCCAATAAACGTGCAAGACGGTCAGAGTCGCTTACTCCCAAACCCCAATATCAAGCGGCTGAAGGCGAGACCACCGGTGCTTCGGACGCAAAGCATAGATCGACACTATTTAGCAAGCCGACGGGAACACGCAGCCTTGGAGGTCGTCCGCATTCTGAGGGCTACGTGATAGTCTCTTCTGCACTCCTGTAGTAGTGATGTGTGTGATACCGGCCCTTGGCGCCACTGCCGCTCCATGGTTGTTTGAGCCCGTGTGTTTCTCGGCAGGGGGGGTTGGTAAAAACGGATGTCGGGTCGGTGCACACATTCAAATTAGTCTTGACTCATGGCACGACGCGCTCTCCGTACAAATAGAGCTGGGTGACTCAGACCCGATCTGGCCTTCGCGTGTCTGTTATGGCTTGGGGCGGATGCTTCAATGGTGTCGTGTCGCCATTGCGGGTTGGCCGGTGGTACGCGATGTAGGTGAAGTCTTCAAAGGCACTACAATAGCAACAACACGCACAGTGGAGACACACCTGTCGTTTCACGGATCGGGGGAAACGGTGCCCCTGCACGTGAATTTTCATGGGTAACTGACGTGCCAAGAGCCGCGGTATAAATGATATAGGCAGCAGCGGCAACTGAAAACTAAAACGGCCAAAACAATCCAAAACAATACAGCTGGGTCGAGGGAGCTTGGGTGGGAGTGCCCATCCGAAAATTATATTAACACGTCTACGCCGGGCACGCTAGATCAAACGAACCAGACCAACATGTCGGTGTCGAGAAACGCAAGATGCGAAGGCGAGCAAGGTCCGTGTAGATTTTCTTGGCGCTTCTGTTGTCTACAAAAGGACTACATCTACTACTGTATCGACCCCGCTCCAGAGATGACGTAGCGCTCTTCATACGCCTTTCGAACCTCTCGCTCGAAGGTTAAGATAGTGGTGACGGAAGCGAGCAAACACTTCATGGACAGGAGCGAGGCCTACAACAGCGACGCCCACGCAGCATTCAGCGCGCTCGACCCTCCCATCCCGGTCCTTGGAGATGCGGACGAATGGGGGGCCTGGGATGCCGTCGGGGACCCCGTATTGCACATACAGGTTTGGCTCGATACGTGGGTGGGAGGGAGGAGTATGTTAAGATTGGTTGGTGAGAACCTCAGGAAAAACGTCAATGTCTTGCGGTACAACTATTGAGTTTTTTTTACTCTCTCCCTCTTGGGGGTGGGTCGTGCTGTGCTTGACGCCGCTGGCTGTAATTTTGCGGCCCGTTGTTACCAACAAAGGGCTCCCTGCTGACTCGTGTTGTCTGTCCGAATGTTGCGTGGTTGCCCCCACGGGTCCGTGCTCACGGCTTTCGATGGCGCGTGCCTCAACAAGCTGCGAGATTGGGCCGACATGTTGCTCGTGGCGCCGCTATCCGCCAACACGCTGGCCAAGCTGGCCAACGGCTTGTGCGATAACCTTGTGGTGAGGACATACTGTGCACAACGAGGGGATTGGCGCACGCCCGAGTTGTGTTCGTGTTCTACGGTGACAATTTGTTCCGTCGCCAGCGTAGAATACGCATCCCCTGCCGCAGCTGCTGTTCAGTACGAGTAAAATTTGGGGGCTTCGGAAGCAAGGATGTCTCGAAAGAACACTACTGTTAGAGGCGAGGAACGGAACGGTTCTCTGGATGAGGGGGCGACACTCGAGGACAACGTGGTGGGATTATCAAGATCACTGTCTTTCGCAGCAACTGGGGCATTTTCCACCCGATCCGTCGCCAAGCACTCGAGAACCACATCAACTACACATCATCGGCGATTCAGACCCTCCGTTCGTCGTCCGTTTTCTTGCGGTCAGACCTGCGTGGCTCGGGCGTGGGATTTTAAGTCGAAGAAGAGTTTCGTGGTTGCCCCTGCCATGAACACGCACATGTGGGAACACCCCATGACGAACCGGTGCGTGGCGCAGGCGAAAGGGGTTCGTTGTTTCTAGTTATTTATCGTGCATTGGTGGCGACCTACGTAGATTCAACTAGAGACAGCTGCAGAAAAATTAAAATGCTTTCCTACGAATACATAGACGCTGACAAGAGCTGTCGTTCGGCTCCTACGTTCCTCTGCGCTTCGGACCCTGTTTTGTACCCAGAAACTGAACCTTCAAGTTTCGGTTCTACTTCAAGGTACGTTTCGTACTTCCAGTCTCTGCCGGTGTGTGGTCCTCCCGGAGAATGTCTCTTCTGTCGATCCGTTCCGTCCCATGCCTCCTCTAACTCGATGCAGGCATTGTCCTCAAATTCGTTTCTCCATTTTCTGTGTGGCGACAGGCATTTATCCGCCTTGACGGAGTTGGGTGTGGCAGTCGTGCCACCAGCTTCCAAGAAATTGGCTTGTGGAGACATAGGCAAGTGCTTGTGGAGGCAGACGTGCTTTCAACGCCTTGTTTGTGTTTAGACATGGCGTCAAGTACTATGCGTATTGCGAACGTGTGATGCGTTCTACCCCTTCGGGGCTGTTGCTGCTGTTGCTTCCGCCATCATCCTGTTCATGGAATGTACACTCGTTGCTGTGCTGTTGTTGCGTTTGTTATTCACTGCATAGTGCATAACCTTGAGGTGTACTACTGTAGGCCACGAATCGGAGGCGAATTTTGTCGCTTCCGAGCTCTGATACATGCCGACGGCGCCATTCGCTTGACTGTAGTCGTATGATGGTAGCCGTTTCTTGGCAAAATCGAGTGTCCCTGCTGGGGACTGAGGTCGGGCACGTCTAATACGATAGACCCCCCCTCCTGCTAAACGTAGGAGCGGTTCTCAGGAACGACTCTCCGTCTTGACAGGGACGCGTTGTCATTGGTCAAACTACCGGAGGACATCAACAACTGAATTTAGCCACCCTCCGTCCCCCTTGTCTCTCTCGGCTCGCTCTTGTGCTGCTCGGAGAAGGTGTTGGAGCGCTGGCTGACGTGCAGGATGTGTGTGTCAAGGCAAAGCAATGCGTCGGGGGGATCGTTCCACCGCCAAGATGACGGCAAACGCCGCATATGTTGCATCTTTCGTTTGGTTCTAGAGATCACGGCAGTTGTCATATACGAGGACTTTAAGCTCACCGGCAGTGACCTAGAGCTGTACCCTTGAGGTCGACAGCGATAGGTATTGGTTGCAGCAATCGTTTGTGTGTGAGGAGGCGCTTCGGGGGTACAAGCTTCCTTCCTGGGCCTACAATCGATGTCCGATGCCATGGTTCTTGTTGTACAGCGTGTGTTGTGCGGCACCTGGAAAAGCGCCAGATAGATGCGCTCTGCGGTTCTTGTGCTCCGTCACCCGTCATGTCGCCGTTTGTCTCTCTTGAGGGAGGGAAAACGTCGAATATCGCGGCTTGGTATTCACGGGGAGTGTACCTAGTAGTGCAGGATGTTTCGATGGCCAGACCTTTTCAGCGTCATCGTTTGGTTTTGTCAAAACTACTCCGCGACCGCTCTTCATGCGAACGGCTGCTGCTGCTGCTGCTGCTTGCTGTCGCCATGACTAGGTGCGTTTTCGGTTGTGCAGCACTACTTCAGATCGTGGCGGTCTAGCGTCTCGATGACGGCCGTTGTTGGTAGCACAGTAGCCCAGTTCCATATCACTCAGAGCACGAGATTTGTATTTATAGGAACATCTACAATATCCTCTGCACATCTAGTTCCGTCGCTCGCACTGTCTATGTATCTACCCTAAGCTCTTGCCTCGCCTACTACGAGCTACGATATCGAGGTACTGCAATACGCGGACCAATACTCTACAGTACAAGACGAGGTCAACGCGTGAGGGCACTCCTCTATGGGTGTCTTTTAAGCCTTGCCGTGGGGGACAGATTAACCCCGAGAGCGTCACCTTGCCATCGCCTTTAACACAAAATGGGGTACAAAGTACTCGTCGTGTGAGACAGAGTGTATTCTACAGCATACGGTCGTCAACACCACACGTTTACTTACATGTGGACAACCTATACAGAAGTTCACCTCACAATCCACATTAGCCTAACCAGGGACATTCATACACTTGTACACCTCCATCCCTAGGAGGGACACCCACCCGACAACTTAACTCCTGGAAAGGGATAGAGCAAGCACATCGTACAATGCACGACAAGGCAGGAGATGGAGGAGGGCAAGACTCCACCCGCTGGAGGGGACAATCACAAGACCAATCCACCCAGGGAGAGGAAGAGAGGAACACTTCTGAAAATACATGGTCATAGAGACGTTGACACCCTCGACAGGATCTCCACAAATGGCACGCCCCGAAGCAGGGACTCCTGCGGTTAAGAGCTGAGCGCCCCCAACACCTTGGACATGACGCCTGGGCTCTTGTACTTGTCATGCTTCACCTGTATTCAGAGCGCAGCAGTGGCGACATCGGGCGGTCGCCAAAAGGGGTCAGAGTCAGTGATGGGGACAAACAAATTGGGTGATCCTCAAGGCCAAAGCTGTTGTTGTGGTTGTTGCTTCTGCTGCTGTGCTTGGGGCTGCTGTCGTTGTTGTTATTCTTGTTGGTGGGGATCGCCCGCATCTTCGGTTGTCCGTTTTGGTTTCATCGTCTGGGTAAGATTGCCGCTATTGATGTCCGCTAGCACAAATGACACCAACCTTCACGTCGCAAACCGAGAGCAAGGGGAACACATTGGACTTCAGGCGCAAAGGTGCCACCGCAACGTTCCGAAACCCTTACGTAGGTTTGACGTGCTTGGAGTTCCGCTTTCCATGTCCGACGGAAGGGTGCGGGTATGGCAGCAGCTTTCAGAACTAAAACCGAGGGCAAGGGGAACATATTGGACTTCAGGCGCAAAGGTGCCACCGCAACGTTCCGAAACCCTTACGTAGGGTTGACGTGCTTGGAGTTCCGCTTTCCATGTCCGACGGAAGGGTGCGGGTATGGCAGCAGCTTTCAGAACTAAACACAACAAATAGTGTTCGGAGGAAGTTGACGAGAGATAATTGTGTCGGCATTGACCAGCCGATCGGTCTCTCTGAAGGTGCGCAATAATTCAGAAGCCGAGCCCCCAAGACAACAGCAAGTGTCCGGGAGCTACATATTTGCTCTGGAGGGGCGCGTTGGAATTCTCGAGTCGACATGCTGCGGCAAGGTCACGCTACAGTACTCCACCCCCCTTCACCAACTTTTGGAGTGTATGAATGGAGGCACAGGGAAGAGTTCAGACCGGCTTAATTTGGAGCAGCAACAGCAACAACAATAGCACTACCTCCATCACCACCGCCACCAAGTCTCCGCTGGAGGTCTCTGGAGCTTACCTTGGAGAGCTTGGGGTGGATCACCAGCCGGCAGTAGCCGTTGCTGCTCTTATTTCTCGAGTAGTAGTCCTGGTGCCCCTTGTCGGCCACGAAAAAGTCGCTTGCCGCCGTCACCTCGGTGACGATCTTGCTCCCGAACTTGGGCTGCACCGCCGCTATCACCTCCTCCGCCGCCTGCTTCTGCTCTTCCGAGTGGTAGAAGATGGCACTCCTGGTGACGGGTTTGTACGAGCCGCGGTATGGAAGGAAGACCCACGTTCGAGTTAGAACTTGACCCGTAAGTGCAACGAAAGGTAGGACCAGAAGGAACGATAGTTTTCACCTCTTGCTTTGCCATGGTATTCCACGGCACGGTCCATGGACCGGCCCATACTTCGCCCATGAGTAGTGAAAATTGTACCACAAAGGGTTATAACCAGCAGAACTTTGTTTCTCCGAAAAGAAATAGTCTAATTGCAAGTTGGATCGCCCCTACGTTTGTACACTCACCTATACTGTGTGCCGACATCGGCACCTTGCCGGTTCTTGGTGGTAGGGTCGTGCATCTTGAAGAAGATCTCCAGCAAGTCGGTGGGCGAGACCTTGGAAGGCTTGTACTTGAGCTGGATCACCTCTGCGTGCCCCGTCTCTCCGGTGCAGATCTGCCGTGTGCGGAATGCATGGTACAACTTACTTAGTCGTCAGTAGGTCATGTGCATGGCATCAACTGCAGGACTGCAGGACTGCCACATACAAAAGGCAGGGGATATGATACATATTCTGGTTCTTAGTCTATTAGTCTAGCGGTGGTGTTGGGGGTGGTATCTACCGTTCGCTCCAGGCCGATCGCCAAGGCACCAAAGAGCCACAGGGGGAGAAAACGAGTCTTGCCGGTACACTGCTTAGTCTAAACCCTGTGTGTGATGCCTTCTCGTTGGTGCAGACCTGAAGGCACGTGCGTCGTATGGCAACGACGACACGGCGTGCACTGCATGTGTTTTTTTTATTTACCTGGCCGTAGGAAGGGTTGTTCACGATTCCTCCCATGTAGCCGCTCTCCACGCTCTCGACGCCGACAACGCGCTGATACACGGCTTCAACACACCAGAAGCAACCTACGTGGAAATCATGTGCGCACGGCATGGAGAGATGGCGGGGGGGGGGTGTTCGGCACGAAAGAAGGATGTACTCGATACACCAACGCGGCCTAAGCAATGTGTAATCGGTAGTCAATGTCCCTGCCCGCGTCGACAATTACACCCTGCCGCAGTCAGTACCCGCATGATAACCACGCGCTCTGCGGAGGGGCACAACTTTCAAATTCACCGCGGGCGTAAATTCCGAAGGAGATGGGGGAAAAGGCATTTGTGTCTAAAAAAGGCTTTTTGGCGGCTTTCGCCGCTTGCGTATGTATGGTGTTTTGCCCCTGCGGCCCAATCAATGCTAAAAAACGTCGGACGATGATATCGTTTTTGATGGTGCCAAGCAAGGTGGTTGACACACTCCGCTATGTATGCTGTTAATGCCGCTGCAACAAAGGCTGCGTATGTGAAAGGAGGGAATCGTCCTCTACGGATGTTCGGTAGACTGTACCTTCATCAAGGTGGTCTGTCTCCACACGTATCAGAGCTCGTACACTCGAACATGCGCTTACAGCTGCTGTGGCAACGAGCCGAGAGCTCCGAACGCAGACAAGGGGGCTACTCCCATCTTCTTTCACCCCAAAACCGCTGTATCGCTGTCAGCCGTAGTGTTGCTGGTGTGGGTCCATTGCACACCAATACTGTCGTGTCTAACAAACTCGTGGTGTTCTTCTACAACACCTATACCTGCTCCCAATGTAATTGTTTCCAAGCCCGCAGCAGTTGAAGATGCCTCAGCCATACCGAAGTGCTGCTGCTGTGTAGGTGTAGACTGTAGTCGCGTGTTTGCCGGGGAGGAAAGAAGAAGAGTCTGAGACGCTGGTGCCTGTAGTATTAAAGGGCGGAGGGTGGAGTGGAGTGTGGATGGCGCAGAGGAGGGTGGGGCGCTGGAAAATGCGGAAGGATCATTGACCATTGACCGCACCTCTTTGTGCCGTATTGCACCGATGAACCATGAACCAACGTGCCGACTTTTGCCGGTCTCCCGATTGGTTCCTTTTTTTTAGAAAATTCTTTGTTGCGGAAAAAAAACGCATCTCTGTCCGTGAATTTATCTGTCTCCTCCAACTGTAATACGGCAGTGGCCGGGTTCGACCACACAGCCCTCACTACAAGCAGTGCACCATCACAGGTGTATTGTTCTACTCTGATCTACTCATTGTTTCTGGTGCATTTCACGCTCCTTCCTGCAGAGCCCTCCTGCTCGCTCGCCAGGCAACTCCCGCCCGGTTGAAGACTCGCGGAATCGGTTACGGCAGTACAGCGGACACACGCCCAATTGCCAAGCCCAAGTTCGGGCATATTTCGATCAACTTCGATGGCCACATTGATTTTGACAATCCTTTACTATTTGCTACCGCAGCAGTGCCATATCGATGACTGCTCAATCAAGTGATTATTGTGGCCAGCGGCACGGCTCCGTCCCCACCCACCTACTTGATATCTTATCCACCCTGACGCATGTATGTACATCTATCTATTGCTTTCCAGGCGAGGATCTTACCATGCATACGGCTGTCTGGCGCGATGTGACGGCGGTGCAGTACCGCAAGAGGCAGAGAGACGGTACCCCCTCTAGAAGAAATTTCAAATCGATTTCTCCACAACGAACCAAGATAAATAGTGCCACTACAGCAGTATACACACAGTAGTGTACACCAGCAATGATAATGAATGGCGGTTTTGGAACCATCTCGTCGTCCAGGGCTTCCCATAGAATTATCGGGCTCTTTCCGCACCACCTTGGTTTTGTGGGTCAATCGAGCTGTTAAAAAAGTTGGTTTGGGGGGGTGTCGTCTCGCCGTCTCTTACGGTAATCACCCTTCGATCATGTACAACACGGATTTTTTTTAACCCTCTCTGCTTGTGGATACACAGAGAGAGTCAGAGTAGATTAGATTAGTACTGTAGTAGTAGCATTGACGTTAGCTTAGTAACCGGTCGTCGTTGCGTTTGTACAGCGACATGATGTCGGTTGCGGTAATGGAACAGATTACTTACTACGCGTATCGCCTATCTTATTCATAGGCAATTGGAACTACATACGCCAGTTACGGCTACACCCGCGCCCCCCCAAAACGGGAGGAACCGTAGAATCAAGGACCCTCCGTTTTCCGCTGTTTCCTCAAGACAGTCGCCGGAAAAGCGCGAATGAAGGACAACGACCCGTCGACCTGTGAATTAAGTGTTGTACAGATAGGGCCCGGAGATAAGAAACGTCAAAACCGGGTCGAGCCTCAATTTCTTATTCTGTGCAGGAGGACCAGCCGAAGTCGGCCAATTTTATCGTCGCACGTAAAACAGTACAAACCATTTCAAGCTTCAAGCGTTAGGCACCACTGCTGCTTTGTGCCGATGTTCTGTGAATCCAGGGGGTCAAATATTCCGCGGAATCCCCCTTGAGTTACGTTGGTCACGTTGCTACGTGAAAACGAAATATATTTCTGGCGGCTGGCTTTCGTCACGGCTAATTGTGGTAGAGCCGTAACCGACATCACTGTTTTTTTGCCGATGCCTCCCCCCCCCCCCCCCCTGTGTCTCGCCCAAAGAAAAAAAAAAAAAATCTTCACTGGCACGTCCCTACCACAGAACAACGTGACTGTATCCCCCCCCCCTTAACGAATAAAAAGCAGGGCCCACAACGAGAAACGTGGTGGGTGTGGGAAAAAAATCCCTCCCCCG
>FN649734.1:5091546-5117916 GCA_000310025.1 Ectocarpus siliculosus
TTTTTTCGCTGTTGTCTAATTTACCAAACTTGTCCATGTCACACCCTCTCTGTCTCATTTCCTCCTCGAGATCCTCTCTTTCCTTCCTGTACAACTCACACTCCCCAACTATGTGGGGTCTACTCTCCTCCGATTTGCCACATGGACATGTGTGTCTATCCTCCTCTTCCTCTCTCCTACGGCTGGTATACCTCTTCCTCCGTTCTGGCAAGTCCAGATCGCCTACTCGAAATTGCAATTTCAGCTTTTTCGCATAGTCCATGGGGCCGTCCAAGTACTTCTTCATCCCTATCCCTTCTTTCAACTTCCCGTATATCTCCAAGTGGTCTTCGCTTCGTACCTTCTTCCGAAGGGTTGCCTCCTCCCTACTCTCTAGCATCTCCTTGACTTTCGTCTTGAACCCCCCGAACCCTTCCGTGTCCAACGTCTCCTCCTCGTCTCCTATCTCCTTCCAAACCTTCTCTACCACCTTGTCCCATCTGATTCCCTTCTTCCCTGGAGTCGCTTTTCCCCAAGCTGCCTCGTCAACCATGGCTGGTAGTCTATCGTCCGACATTCTACTTACCTTGTACTGCCAATTCAACTTCTGCATGTCTCTCTTTGTTTTAAGAGAGTACATTCCCAATTTCTGCTCTCAATACAGTGTTGCTCGTTGTACTTGAACATCCTAGTATTTTCTTGGCCGCTGCCATCTGCACCGTTTCCAGCTGCTTGACGGCCTTTTCGTTACCTTCCCATATCTCTCCTGCATACTCTAGCTTAGGTACAATCACCTTCAAGAGAATACACCTCTTAATCCTAGTGTCTAGGTGTGGGTCCGTAAGGATCTCGTCCATCTTGCCTATCTGAGCTTTACTCTTCCCAATCAACTTCGCTATGTGTGCGTCCCATGAGCACTCCTTCGAAATCTCTACTCCCAGGTACGTATACTTGTCTACTACCGGTAGTTCTTCCTCCCCCCATTTCCATTTGAATTCTACGGGATTTTTCTTATCTTCGTTACAGACCACTACTGCGCATTTTCCTACGTTCGCCGACAGTCTCCATTTTCGGGTGTATCCTACCGCCGCATCTATTTGTTCTTGCAACCCTTCTGGAGTCAGGGGGGGGGGGGGGAGGGAGTACCTTTGCCACAGAACTTGGGCCATCAACTGGAAGATGGCAAGTGATCAGTGGTGTGATTCACTCCGAGCCGACGCGTCAGGACGTCTAGAACGCTGTGACATTTCGACCGATCAACTACGAATTTGGGGTAAAGAGTCCATAGTTGACTATACCTCGGTGTCCAATTTGGCAACCTCGATTACAATTCTACGGCTGAAGCAAGTAGGTCGCTGAAGATACTACACCTTCTGATCCGATTTTCAAATCTTGACTACTCCTCGACGGAGAGGATGCAAAAAAAAAATGAATCGTCTTCGGAAGGCTCTCAAAGAGACGGTTCCAGCGCCGCCATTTTTGGCACCGTCACGGCTGTTTTTGCGGCAGAGTGCAGAAATCGGGCTTTGAGAAATTGGGGTGGGGAATCGCACGCAAACCTACTACTGTACGGGAACGCCAAATCGAACAAAAGCAGACGGTCTAGTGGTCTTTGTGCATGGAGCAAGGGTCTATGTACAACTATGCTTGGTTGAGGTAGTCCCGAAGGCTCGGGGTTGATCAACTACACTACACGTGGTCAGGTATTAGTGGTTTACCGATGGCTGATGTCGCATTGTCGCCGCCACAGCTCTTGCAGCTGTACTGCAACCCAGACGCATAGCCCTCCTCGCATGCCGCACAGTCTGAAAAAACAAGAATCCGCGAAACGAATGGAGTGGATTGAAGATTATGGCACGTCCATGTACCTAACCGTTGAACGCGGCGGGGAGCTACTACAACAGGAGACACCCATTGCAATGTTCTCACATGCCCCTTGATAGCCCGTAGCACAGTACTCCCCCGCGGTGCTGCCCCCGACGCAGGCCTCTTCGCGGTGACATTCCAGGATAATGTCGCTTTCGGCAGACGTGCGGTAGTACCCGCTTTCCAGGTCCAGCGTTTGCAGCGTGGTGCCCGCGTTGCCAGAAACGTTCACACCCACTGCCACCTGCGTCGTCCAACGCGCAAGATGGGACCGGAAGAAACGAGAGGGCACGTTTTCTTTAGACGACGTCTTGCTCTCGTCGGGACCACGTCGTGAATGTCTACCTGTGGTTGCGCAGAAGAAGTCCAAGGTAGATCTACGCCGACGTTCGTTCACGGCAGAACACCCGCGTTCTCCAGGAAGATATTGTCACTCCAACTCAAACCGACAATGGAGGGCGAGACCCATAGACAAGTACTTTGGAGTTCGGGGTGATGGAGAAATCCACTTTGGAGTTCGAGGTGATGGAAAATCCTCGACTGTGGCCGAAGTGTTCATGGCGGTTGGTAGTAGTCTGCTCTGTCAGGACGCACGCGCGACAAGTTTCGTGCTTAGTTTTCCGACGTCTCCAGAAGACGGCAATTGCCCTAAAGTAGGTCGTAGGTGCGTCGTATTGATGGGAGTGCGAATAACGAATGCGTTTTGATATACCTACCTGGGTCGTTGATGCCTCCGTATCCCACAAAACAAGGATTTCATAGAAATTACCGCCTACCCTGAGAGGACAAAAAGCGAGGGGCGGCGGACACTACGAACGGTCTGGATGGTGATTCGTTGCACCTTGTGATGTACGAAGAGTCTCCGGGATCGTATCTTACGCCGACTATAATGTAGCTGGGAACGCTTGGTACGCTCGGTGGTGACACCGTACTGGGAAGCCTCCGGGCATGTGACAGTCACGGGCGATCGGAGCTCCTTGCGTTCTCCCTTTTTGCTCTCCCACTCTACATAATTTTTTTTTACCGTGTCCACACGATGAGCCGGGGTGCAAAATATGGGTAGATATGGCACGGGGTTTGGCGTCTCCCATCGGACTGTTTCGCCTCGGTGCTGCCACGGAAAGAAATCGGACAAAGCAAACACTTCTGCAAGGCCTGCATACCAGAAGATACACATCAACTTAGTTAGAAACGCCTCACGTTGTGTTCCAGCGCTCTGTAACTCCGGGATGGAGGTAGGATAATAACTTTGGAGGCGGGGGCGCCGCAGCAATCACTTCGCATTCCGATGATGGGTATATCTTCCAATACATCGCAATATTTCCTCCCCACAACCTAAACTAAAATGCACATTCAACTAGGTTTAGCGAAGGCATTCGTTCACCGTTCCTTTCGTGTTAGCAAGGAAGGCATATGCCATGCGCACTGATGGAAATATACTCTGTGTGGCCCCGGGCCGTCGATGGAAGGATACGTTGGATGGCCGCCGCTTCTGCTACGAGCAGTAGTCCGCTTCTGGCCAAGGGTTGGCCCGGTTCCTGCACAGCAAGGGGGCATCGTGGAAAAAATGAGCAGACTCCCCCCCGGTCGTGTCATCAACAATACACTGTCTTGTTAAGCTCGAAGTCTACTTGATTGACCAGTATGGTTTCGCTAGGGAGCGTGGCCGTCAACTGAAGAAATTGTCCGCTGAATATTGTTTTCCCTGCCGAATCCTGGCCTGTACGAAACGTTTTCGCGTACTCGACCGCGCTTGTTAACACTTACCGCTTTGCAGTGGGGCACGACGTTGTCTTCAAGCACACTTATGCCGTTGTCTAGCATATCGTCATCCTCACAAGGAGATGAAACGCATCTCGAGCAGACTACCTCGAGCCGGCAGGTGTCAGCGACCTGAAGAGAAGAGCGATGCAGGTTTTGGGGCGAAAACACGTCATCAAGTTTGGTGCGACCCAATGTGACATGGTGACGTGATTGGTTCAGCCCGGGTGGACGAACGTTCATAATGATCCAGCCGGAATGGGCCCAGATAGAATACATTCCTTCTTATCCAATGCTTGTCAGAGCTGCGCCGGCGTACTGCTGTCGTCCAAAACCATCACGTGTCACTGCTACCATAACACAAGCTATGCTTCCGTCCAACTAATTTCTTCACTTGGGCACAGTTCGGGGAAATACTAAGTGATGTATTGTTTCCTCGACGTTTGTTTGTGTTGCTTCCAGGACGGCACGGCGATAGACCTTCAAACATGAGTTGTTCTCGCCCACATCATGATACCCCGAACCCCGTTCAGACTTTCCTGTCTCAACACGATCTTGTCTCCATAACAGGGCAACTTCAACGACACATCGTGTTGGGTACATACCGCACCTTTCTCCAAGCTTTGTTTCAATATTCTTGACCCAATTCAACTACAAAAGTGGCACAAGAATCTAGGCCTCTGCAAGCATGCAACACCGATCACTCTGCTCGAGCAGGCATTCTGACGTCTTTCTTCAGAAGAGAGTAGCACACAGCGAAACCCAGGGCCTCTCGCCAGAATGATGTCAAAACCTTTCCCTATTCAACAAACTTCGTCTCGGCTAGCGTCATGGAACCTTCACTGCCTTTAATGGGGCCCCAGGCACCGATCTCGGTTCCGCAGCAACAGTCGGCGGTCCTTCTTTGGGCTTCCTCTGCTGCAAGCAGAAAGAATCCGGCACGCATTGCAACGGTTGCGCAATAAATCTTCACCTCTTCGTCCAAGAAGTGCGCGTCGGACCCGTATTGGCCGGGAGCGCAGTAGAATGTATTCTCTGCGAATGTGACATCGGTGAAGTTCTCCGCAATTCCGAGGCTCATTATGGCCAGCCCATCCTCACCGGCTCGATTTGCCTGGAAGGCTGTGTTGTGTACGCCGACAAGAACTCCTGAATGGAGAAGCGCGCCTCCCGATAAAGCTGTTAAGGAGCGGAGGAAAGCAAAGGAGATGGAACGTTTACGGGGGGAAAAACTCTTAATGCTGGGCTAGTTTCTCTGTCACATGTGTTGAGGCTCTCCTATTGTCAGCAGGTCCCGATCGATACAGGCGGGAATTCAAGCAAACAACAAAATCAACTTCAGGTTCGATCTCCTCGATCGAGATGGCTTACTCAATTGTGTCTTGCTTCGGGCTAGAGGCAAGTTTCTGATCCATCAATTTTCCATTTCACCTGAGGCCAAGCGTTGCCCTGGCGCTGGAAAAATTCGGCAGTTCAGCCCAATTCGCAATCCCCAACGCCAACACATTACCATATCTGTATATGTTTCTGCTGCATCCTATTCCTTACCCTATTCATTCTTTGGAAGCGCGATCTCTACTAGCGAAAGACCCAAACGCCGCTTGAAGCTGAACATTTCCCCCATTGACGTAGTTCATGAACGTTCACCACTCCATATTCTCGCAGCAACACATCTTCGCCGTCTTCTGTCCTGTAAAATACCCCAACATCCCTGCAAGTTGATATCGAACATCTCTCCGAGCATTGATCTCTCCGAGCATTGCCTTGTCGTTGGCGAAGGCTATCGGCCCCTCTCAGCGCTCTCTGATCCCTATCACGTTCTGTAGATTTCGGCATGCACTCAAAGAGATATTTCGCTATGTTTGACAATAGTGAGCCATATCCTTTTCGTGACATGTTGGCCGTTTCTATTGCACATAGCGTTCCCATGCTAGTATTACACTGTCCCCCGGTCCTACGGTTCCTTGCACGCCCGTTGTCGGCCTGAACGGCAACTTCATTCTCAACATCGTTGATAGTTCTGCCACCTGTTTTATCCCATGTACTTACTTTTCTTTATGGTTGTGTTGCTGAATGTGCTTTGATTATGTTTGGCTTGTTTCGCGATGATGCGATTGTCCTACTTTGCTCTGCCACCTAGAGCTACTGCGTCAACCTTTTCCGCGTTTTCCGGCCCGCGTTTCTCGTGAGCTTCGATGTAGTCATCATCATAAGATAGAATGCCTGCTGGCCCGCTAACAGCAGTCTTTCTGTTCCACGCCGCCATACAAAAAGTCACCGTCCTCTGAGAATCAATGCCCAAATGACTCCAGAAGCACCTGTTTGGAGCACATTTCATTCATGTCCGATACCCGCCTTCAACCAGCGGACTCGTATTTTCCCAACAGTGGTCTCGTCGTCATGTGCACCGAACTTCTTTTCCCACCGTCGTAAGCGCCCTGCCTAGCTTTGGGTTCCGGCGTGGTACCTGCGAAGTTGGCCTGAAAGGAGCAATCCTGGACAAGGTCGTACCCGGCCGCGCTGTAGAAGGCACCCCCATCGTCGGCGCTGTTCCGCTCGAACACGCAAGCGGTAGTGTTTACGGGCCCAGAGCCTTCTAGTGACCCAGAGGAGAAAAACGCCATACCTGAGTGTAGAGCGCCCGACGGTTCAACAGAAGCAATTGTTTCGAAAAGCGCTTGTTTGGCAATACTTCCGCAGGCATATTCTACTCTGTTATGTATGCATACATGATGGCAAGCACCGCACATAAATTGTCTTCTGTTTGACTCCGGGTTGGGGTTCGTCAGCTAGAGACGCAAGACCGTACCGTGGGCAGTGACTGTTGCGAGAGACTTCCGTCAATAGCATGGCGAGCAACAAAGCGCGGCATCGCGGCAACATCGTTTCTGCACCACGTTTGAATGGTGCGGGTAGTTAAGACTCGCCTCCACCCCAAACGGCAGTGTTGGAAGTGAAGGTCGCGCCGTTGATAGTGGCCGCGGAATTGGAGAAGTATATTCCCCCTCCCGCGCCGCTAACAGCTGTGTTGCTAGACACGTTCGTCCCTGGCCCTACGAGGATTGTAGAGTCAGTTCCGTAGATGGCGCCTGGCGAAAAAGCTGGAACCGTGTCGCAGAAAAAGTACTCAATCAGGCTCATGCGTTGAACAGCCTGGACGTTCCGACATGAAGTAGGCGTCGGCTACCAGCAGCGCCGGCGAGCAGAAACCCTAACAGTCGAAGGCCTCTCTACCTCCTAATGAGGCGATTTTCTTGATAGTGGGCTAAAATACAATTGTGTCGGACATGAGGCTTGTTGTGACGGGTCCCCGGGATTGGGGAATTCATCGGCCAAGAGTTAATTTTCAAAAGCACACACTCGTGAATCGTGCTGATGTCAATGGCACATGGCGAACGCCAGTACCGTTACACACGATGCGCACACCGGCACCACGCAAACGCTTGCGGTACCTGCATCGAATACGTCTGTGGTTTTCTGATTGGCCGATTTTTTTGAACGGAAATTTCCTTTGGTCGAAAATTCCAGCACATTATATTTTATACAGCGAAGCCATTGCTGCATCCTCAAGAACCACACAACCTCTTTGAAGGCGGTTGTTGATAGAAGTTGCCAAAGGGAATGGAATTCCCGCTTCTCCAGCACCAACGGACATTAGCGCCCGTGGGTGGTATTGTATATACTACATCCGCAGTAAACACCACACTCCTCGGCAGATACGACAGCAGGTGGTAGAGTGTCTAGCTTTAGTTCGATCCACGAAACTAAGAGCTCTCTCAGGCCGCGGAATAGTGCAGCACAACACAATGCGACAGAGACCACTTACCGGATTGCGGTCTCTAAACGTCACCCATAACGCGGGCCTGGCCACCACGGTAAGTTCTTTACGCTCTAGGCTTTCTGCGCACGTCTCATACCTCCATTATTGTCTGCCTTGTTTTCCAGGAACGTGGTTAGGCCGCTCACGCTCAAGGTGGAGTCTTGAGAAATTGCCAATGCCCCTGTTGGGATCAGGCGGGCGTTGTAGAGCCAGAGGCAGTGCGTGAGCTTCGCGAAACCGGGGGTTCTTGGGGGTCGATCTTCGCTGCACCTGATATTATACTACACGGAAGATAGGTATGCACCAAAGACTCCACCAACTTTCTACTTGTTGTACCAGCAAGCTCGTGCAGAAGGGTCGACAAGAACTTCCATCCATTGCTACCAGTTGCGTTTGTCGAACACTTTATTGCTCTGCAGAATGCAGGATTTGAAAATCCTATAAAGCCCAACACGCAGAAAGAAACCTCTCCTCGAGGGTGAGCCCGCAAATGAGAAGGTCATATTATCGTTTTCACCTCCATTCGATGTTGCCGAGTTTCTTACAAATATCGCGTTTCCTTCGCTGATGGAAAACGTCGTAGACTATTCAAAACAGCGTATAGAGAAAGCGCGAATGGAGGATGTACCGGCCTTGATTAATCCGTATCTTTGATGATACGCTCTTAAGGGAAGATAATAATATAAAAGATTGGTCTCGGCTTGCCCCGCCCTCAATTAACCTTAACCGCTACAGTCGAAGTGAACGCTCACCTCCAACCCCGCCCGAGGTGTTCTCGACGAACGTGGTTTGCCCGCCCGTCGAAAAAGCTCCTCGGAAAACGTCAACAGCCCCTGTCCAAAAACAAGAATATGTATCGTGAAACCACATGCTTCTGCGGATAGACGAACCGCGAATCGAAACCGTTCTATGCTACTCTGCTCGCATTTTGTACAGACCATCTCGCCGAAGTTACATACCTCCGACTTCTGTTGCAGTATTGCGCACGAAACTCGTGGATCCTAAAACAATCCCTTCCGAAAATGAAGTCTCAATCGCGCCTGCAAAATCAATCGAGTACATACGGCGGGAAGGGTTAATCGCGATAAGATAGTGGGGGGGAAAATATAAAAAGCACGGCAGCGACGAAAGCAGGGTTTTGACCATTGAAAACCTATCCTTGAAAGGCACAGAGACTGCAGGTGCTAGACGAGCCCAAATGATGCGCTCCGTTGCCATCAAGCATGCGTCGCCATCAAGCAACGAAATACAACGCTTGATGTGCCTTCCCGTAGTGTTGTCGGCAGGAGTTCCGGGGACGTGGTGCTCAATATGGACTTGATGGAACATTTACAAAAGGGATACAGCTTACGACGATACCAACGGCAATAAAAAAAAACAAGAAGAACTAGACCAGTCCGCGGCCAGCCAGCCCGTCCACAGGGTCAGTCGCAGAAACATGTGATTCACATGGTGAACATTAAGTATATGGGGTGTGTTACTTATTTAATTGGTTTTAGGTTTGGGGAGAACATATTAACAACAGCAACAGCAACAGCAACACAACCACAACGACCAACAACAGACCCGAGGACCACGGCGACGACGACAAGAACAACAAAAAGACCAACAAGAAGAACAGGAGAAAGAAGAAGAACAACAACCCAAACAACCGCAGCAGCAACCATATCGTTGCCAGCATGGGTGCGGTAGGGGCGACGACACAAAACATGCCGAGAAAAGAACACTCCTAGTCCGGGGCGTTCTCAAAGGAAGGGGGGTTAAAACACAGCAGGAATTCGGCACGTGCTTGGCTTCACCGGTGAGTACTAGTATTGTGGGATGGAGGCTTTCTCATGACCAGGGGGCGCTCTCAGATGATATTACTTTGGTACGGTGGTTGTTGTATTACAAACAGTAGCTTCGGGAAATGGAAAAGGTGTGCAATTGAGAGCTCGAACAGACATCAATATTCTACCGGTCTTCAATGATGTTGGATACACAGGGTGCTTCCGTTCTCGCCAGGGTATCTATCTATCACCTTCGGTGTTGTTCTCAAACAAGGTTACTCCGTCGAAAACAAATGACGCGCCTTCCTCGCAGTACATTCCACCTGAAACGGCGGAAAATGGCGTGTTGAGTCTTCACCAAGAACTGAAAAACTTGCGATCGACCCTATGATGGTGAAAAATAAGGACAACCCAGCAAGTAGAGCAGAGAGACACGCCACGGAGAGAATGATCAAGCGAATGCGTTCCCCCGTGTTGCACGGTCTTATGCCCGCACCATTTGGGAAGTACACGGTGCGAGTTGGTAGCCGAATGGTGGGGAACAACCGACAGAACCGGCGCGTTTCATCTAAAAAAATGTTGGTAACATAGTTTCAGCAAATAATACAGAATTGATACATACCCAAAGAAACACATCGGGGGCATGGAGGACGTAAGTTCGTGGCTTCCCACGAGCTGACAGCTCGTGCAGCCAATCGTCGAGTATGCGCGGTGGAATGCCATGGCTGCGAGAAAATCTTCAAAGCAACACAATTCCAAGATACATCAAACCGCAACCGCATCGTCTCTACGTGTTCACCTCCCGAAGGCGCAACGTTGTCCAGCACCGAAGTGTTCCCAGTTGCAGCAAGGGTGCTCGACAGCATGTATATTGCGCCTGTCGCGATGCACCAGAATAAGCTTTGTTGTCGTACAGAGTCTTCCACAATGAGTGAACGACTGACCTTGCGTTGAAACTCGAATACACAGTAGTGGCATATATATGTTTTGTCCAAAGTGGCTTGAAGCGTCTCATGGAAGCATTTCACGGAACGTTTGCAAACATGATAGAGTGACGCGAAAACACTCACGGAATCCCCGTGTCCAGCGACCAACGCTTCGCCCCTTAGCAGCGACGAAAAAAAAAAAAATCCTTTCCATGCACGATCATCTAGCCAAGGGGTTCCACTTTGACGGGTAGCCGGTCTTGCCCCATCTCAGAATCCCGTGGGTGTGTTTGAAATGTTGAGGACGCTTATCGCAGAGGGTGGCAGATGTTCTTACAGGTCCTCGTGGCTCGCTGCACGCGGCGTCAGCGGCGACGAGCGCCACAAGAAGAAACTCATCGGCCTGTCTTTATTACGAAGTACTAGAATCGACAGTGTCATGCGACTGGCCATTGAAAAGACGCCAGTCTCAATGCTGCTAAAAACGGGAAAGGTTTCAAAGCGGGTGTGTGGTCGGGTCAAAAGCGTTGGTCGGATATCTTCCGCCCAATCGACACGCTCGGCCTCCAAAATCAACCTCAAGGCGAAACAGCAAGAGCAACTGCACATACGTCGGAGAGTCTTAGGCTGTGCTTGTTGGTGAAATCCCTTGTCTCTATGCGGTGCATCGTGTAATCTCCTATTTCGTCTGCCCCCATTCCATCTCTTTGCTCGGATATTCTCTGGGGGGGAGTGGGGGGTGCACTCATGGTCGTGCATGCCGTAGTCGTTAGACCATTGACCTCGCATCCCTAGAAAGCCAGGACGGAGCACGCCGGGTTCTCACCGGACCAGGCTCTCACATCACCAAGCGCGAAGTGCCATGAGGTACGGTAAACACCGGGGGGGGGGAAGGTAGATAAAAAAAATAATAACAGGGGGGCGGGGGGCACAAAGGGCAGCGACGCACATAGCACACTGTCCCAACCATCACTGTCATTCTTTCCGAGTTTCCCGATACGTTTTGAAAGAGAGTGGACACATCATCACCGTTCGAGATAACCCGCCAGTCGAAGAGAGGCGTTGAAGTCTTTGCAGTGAGTGGGGAAACAAACCTGCCGGATACTGCAACATTTACACGACAACGGTACAATGAGACACAATTGATCCAGCGAAAAATTGATCGCCCTGGGGCGCGCTTGTTGGCTCGTGCAGTCACCTCCAGTTTCTGAAGCACGGTTGTTGATGAACGAGGTTTCGCCATCGATAGAAAACGCGGTGTAGGAGGCGTAGATGGCACCTGCGAGAAGGAAGGAATCGTGAAAACCGAACGGCGTTATCGCAGGCAACCTGCCGTAAACGGAAGTAGAGCCTGAACCGGGGGGCCGTTCCGTCCACAGCGAAAGAGAGTCTCAAAAGCTCTCGACAACGCATGCCCCATAACGCTATTGGCGCGCAAAACCCAACCACCAACACATCGTCAGGGGCAGCGGACGTGTGTCGTTGCTACGAGAAAGGGGCAGGGATTGAGTTGCTAAATGTCCTATTTTTAGTTGTTCTGCAAGAGTCTTTGGAATCAGACCGGGAGAGACTTCCTTCGAACAAAGTACGAGAAGCGTTTGCGGCTCGATCGACCAAACTACCATCCGCACCGCTGTGCACAGGGATAATCAGGGGGAGAGTATGCACAACATGAGCAACACGCACAAGCAAGACCAAGGATGAGGTCTCGGGCGACTTTCCAAGAGTGCAGACTGTGCGTCGTAGGGAATAAGAGCCTATCGTGACCGGTCTTCCTACGGCATGCAGGAGAACGAAATCACCAAAGCTAACTCCGTCGGTTCTCCGGAACGCAAACTGACGGCAATTAATCATTAACCCTGCGGTATTCAGAAAGGCTTCGCCGACGCTGACAAAAAGCTGACAAAAAGCGCATCGTCAGAAAGCAGAAGCCAAGGCAAGGTTACTTGCTGTTGGAGAGGCACAAGCTGCACGCCCGCGTGCAAACCGCCAAACGACGCAAACATCGTATCACCTAATCCGATAATTCCGGAGCGCGGAACAATACATACAGCAGTACTACTGAATGGATTAAGAAAAAGTTGAAGTCTGTCGCTTCAGATGGGCCAATGGATACCTGTGACAATTCATCACCTCCCCGTAAATCTGCTGAGTTATCCGAAAACGTCGTCTTGCCCGTGATACTAGCCCGGTCGAAGCTGTTCAAGATGTTCCATACGCCGATTGCACCTGCCGGGTCGTCGAACGCACAAACGCAGTTGAATTCATCAGCGAGACGAACCCTAAAACAAATGTTGGAACGTGGAAGTTCCGTCTGGGACGAACGCCGCAAAAACTGTTGTGTCATGTTAGGAAAAAAAAAAAAAAAACTCTGCGACTACAGTAGTCGAATCTTGTAATATTCCTCTTCTCAACATGACCTCTCCGCAACAGTGCGCTCTACCTCGCCAATAACTCCTTGTACTCATTTCGATCGCGCAAACACTCAAAATGGTTTGGAATCCAGCGTTAAGGCCAACTTTCCGTGCGAAGGATGGTCTTCCATAGTTCAGTTTGATTCCATGGAGATGTATCTACTTCGACAAGTCAGTCGGGAATGCCCAATGGCTGGAGAATTCACCTGCCAAGCTACGTACCACGTGCATGACACCTTCGAGAACGAAAGCGGGCTCACTTACTTCCTTGGTTCTCCAAAAATCTTGTGTCGCCGCCGATGGTGAGGTTCCCAAGGTACACGAAGATGGCACCTGCGACATGGCCATTGCTTCGTGCGGTCAGCGTCGATAGTTTCCTCGGGTCTAACCTTTGA
Source organism: Ectocarpus siliculosus (assembly GCA_000310025.1). Classification (NCBI taxonomy): domain Eukaryota; class Phaeophyceae; order Ectocarpales; family Ectocarpaceae; genus Ectocarpus; species Ectocarpus siliculosus. The sequence continues at coordinate 5,104,477 of FN649734.1, forward strand.
CCAGTGAGCGGGTTCGGGTTGGCACACGTGAAGGGTTATCAATGGCTGGGCTTTGCTCGGCAGCCGCACGTGGGCTTGCATGCGTACAGATTCAAAACTCGGATTCCCAGTAGGCCTACATTGTGTGCCTGTGTCCCATCATCCCATGCACGAAGAACAATGAACAACAGCAACAACAACAACAATTGCACCCACAACTACTTGCCGTCTTGCCGTAGGCGAGGTGTTACCTTACCTGCTAAGGAGGAGGAACCGTTGTTGTTGGAGAATGTGCAGTCGGTTGCAGTGACTTGCGATTCAGAAGCTTCCACCGCCGGTCCGAAACTTCCAACAACCGAAACGCTGTCGAGTTCGAGCTGGGACCCATCCATCGTCAACCACAAAAAGCTGGACTGCCCCCCCGCCGTCGATCACTGCTCCATCAAAAATTGACCCGGTGACCTTTAGAGAGGTTCCGTTGGATACAGCAAACGTCTTCGTCACCACGACCTCACCACTCCACTCTACTTCAAAATCGCCTGCCCCAGAGCATTCGAGCTCGTTGGTAAGCTCCAGTGCTTCAGCTGTGCTCGAGACGCTGAGAGCCGTCATGTATCGCGGTTCATTACCGCTCTGATGGTTTATTTAGTCGGGTTGTCTGCTGCAGTGGTTTAGTGGCGACACACATGGCGGCAGTTACAAAGTTACCGGCGACAGGATGATGAGTTGACGATGTATCGGGTTACCCGTTTCCGTCCGATCGTATGCTGCAATATACGATCGTCTGGTTGTTACCGTCTGCCGTTACTTGTTACTTGTCCTGACCAAAATGCGGTGCAACCAAGAAATGACGCGCGCGGCGGTCCGCGAATCAACGTCTCACGAATCGCAGATTCACTGGACGCCCGGTCTGCGCTGGTCCTACTAGCTGGTGCACGCCCTCGTCGAACAACCCACACCAACAAAACACCAGAGGCGAAGCAATCAGGCAGGCAAGGGCGACAGAGAGTATCGCTGCAGCTGCTGGTGAAGTATCTAGAGCCTAGGCAAGAGAGCAAGAGGGAGGAGAGAGGGAGAGCGGAGAGAGAGACGGAGAGAGAGAGAGAGCGACCCACGACGAAGATGGCGAGAATATGCCGCCGAGCTGCTGTGGTTGCGGTCGCCGTGTGCAGCACCTGCCCAGCCTCGAGCTTCACCCCTTCCACGTTCGTCGGAGGAGGAGCGCAGAGCGCCGTGCTCTGCGGGAAGCCATCAGGCTCTTCGCAGCTCGTATCGCCACACGCGTGTGATGCATCAACGACGACGATGGCGATGGGATCTGCTGGGGGAAAGAAGAGGGCAAGGGTTCGGAAAGTTTGGCGGCGGGGACATGTCCAGGCCCGCGAGGTCAAGGACAAGCTCAACGCTGGGGTGTGGGACAAGTTCAGGGCCCCGCCGGATACCCGGGGGCACGACGAGGTTACGTTCAGGAGCGGCTTCGAGGGGAGAACGCTGACGATCCCTCAAGGTGGGTGCTGTCGGCGTCCATTTCGGTGTTGTCGTACTTTTTTCTCTTTCCGATGATGACTGCTGCTGATAAATTGATCCACACAGGTATGTACCGCATATCATATATCGACGTGGTTTAGAAGTTGATCAGTGGCAACATTGATGCTCCCCGTTACTGCTACTGCTGGAGCCCTGTGGTGCTGTTTTTGTCCTGTTTCCTGGTTGGCCTACTACCTCACCCTAGATTTGATGGCGCCTCGGTGGCCTCTATTCGCCGTCGGGCGATGCGTCACGAATGATGATGATGGCGATCGAGATTCCAGGACCGTTGGATTGTTGGACGGACTGGTGTCACGCGTCGACGCGCTGGCTTGTTTGTTGCGTTTGAGGGCAATGTGGACTTGCACTTCAACTGGCTTTAGATCTCTGCAGCGAGACAGAATTGCTGCTGTGACGCGCTATCTCTGTACTGTACAATGCTCAAAATAGCCCCCAAGAAGAAATGGTCTTCGCACGCGCGATGTGCTTGTATCCACCCGGTGATGGTTGACCAATCTTTGTCATACATGCAGCATATTCTACAAGCGCAACTATGCATATGCGTATGTACATTAGTTCAACGTTTTTCCGGGCGCGGTTGCTCGACCGTTACAGTAGCAGCAGGTGACGCCAGAACTGCTCTCCGTTCGACTTGAACAAGTGTACCATCGCCCTTCGGCAGAGGAAGGCCGGCAGCGGGGAGAGCATTACATTGTATCTTTATAACCTCGCGCTATTTTGTTGGACTGTGTCCGAAAGGCATCAATCCATCTTTTTTGCGACGGATAAAGTACATGCCATAAAAGGTAGCAGGGTCAATGTCAAATGTAGGCAGATGCCACATGCAGGGACGCACTCTTTTGGAAGTATCGGCGTGATCCGCACTGGGAGGCGTTGGGGCCTACGTTACTCTGTGTTCGTGCACGTATGGGTGGAGCCGTCGGTTGTTCATCATACTACTCTGGAACCAGTATAATAGTCAGGATTGAGGTCGGCCGCACACATCACCCGTATTTTTTGAAAATGCATCTCGCCAATAAACCAAGGATCTAAACTACAGCAGTATACCGTATGCATACATGCGGCGCGGCTTTCCATTGCAGTCTATGGCGTAGCACACTCTGGGAGTATCGCATCCGTTCTATTTGTACAAACAGCGGCATGCGGGTATGTAGGCGATTGACCGGCCCTCGCAGCCCCTCGAATCGAATGTTTAGTGGCGGCTGTGCATCGAACATTCCATTGGAATATTCGTCAACGGGCGGCAAGGGGGATCTCACATTCATTTTACAAGATATCGTGTTTTCTTGGCACCGTTTCGTCGCATCTTTTCGTTTTGGTTTTCGCCGTGGACTGGCTTGATGGCGTCAACTACCGGGCCTGCGACTTGGCATGCGTACCGTACGTTCTCATTTTTTTGTGCTGAGAGTGTTCTGTTTTGTCGCGTTCGTACTTGAAAATATGAATATATGGACCGCATCGAACATTCTCTTCCCTGGTTTATCCTTGTCACCCTCAAATCATTGTCTGCTCTCCCCCCCCCCCTGCCCCCCTCTCTCCGCATCAAACATTCCCTTCCCTGGTTTATACTTGAGTTGTCAAATCATCATCTGCTCTCTCCCCCTGCACTCCTCTTCGCATCGAACATTCCCTTCCTTGTCTCATCCTTGAATTTCTCAAATCATCGCATGCTCTCCCCCCCGCCCCCCTCTCTCGATCTCAGCCGAGAGATATTCGTCGTCCGCATGGTGGCACAACCTCCGCACGCTGCCCACAAGCGTCATCCTGCACCGAATCAAGCACCCGCTGCTGGTCCAGACCTTCTGGGCGACAGCGGTTTCCTTGGTGCACGCTGGGTTGGGTGGTGTCCACTCTATGAGCATTAAGGTGATGGGTGTGCATACAGCATCAAGGTGATCATAAGTTTTCAGAAGTATTTTTTGAGTGCAAATTTTTTTATTGCTTCAAGGGGATCTGCTGTAGAAGTAGAGAGTATGAACGTTTTGCGGTGGTGGTCTTGTGTCATCTGTTTGTTTTGTTTGGAAGGACGAAAAAAGAATACGTGCGTGTCTTTTATTTGTCTTCGTTATTTTTTGGGTTTGTAGTAGACAAGTGTGCTAATAGTTTGTTAGACGCTGTCTCCGAACGTCACCTCTCCATTACTGCTCCATCGACAACAAGTTTCCGACACTAACCCGGAACGCTCTTCGCTGTACGTGTCCTTCGGTGCTGTACGATACGTGGCCGTTTTTCGTTATCTCTGCAGCCGCACACTCTGCTCGGTTCCGCTCTGGGTCTGCTCCTGGTTTTCCGCACCAACGCGGCGTACCAGCGGTTTCAGGAAGGGCGCAAGCTGTGGGAGGAGGTGTTGAACGTGTCGAGAGACATCGCCCGGATGAGCACCCTCTACGAAGACGGTGCGCATGATGAGCAAACGGTGTGCACGGCCGTGTTGGGCTGCCGTGTGTCATGTCTTGTCGCGACGAATTCATATCGACAACGGTACAAGAGTTGTGAAGCATAGCTCCATCTTCGCCGGGCGTGATTTTAAGAGCTATGTATGCATAGCTCCATCTGTGCCCGACGTGATTTGCCACCGTCGTCGCTCGTATTGTACAACATCCACTTGGTGTGGTGGTCTCGCCTTACTCCGCCGAAGACCTCCGGTCCGCAGAGGTGTTTCGCGTCAACAGGTGGCTCTCCCTCCCGCGATTGTCTAATAGAACGTGCTGTCGTAAGGTCTGCCATACTTTAAATGTATATCTGACTTTTGTGTTGCGGCCTGTCGGTGATTTTTTTCTTGGATGCTCCAGTCTTCGGGAGGCGATTAGTCCAGCGCATCGCCAACCTCTTGGCCTGCCACGCCGTCATCCTTCAGGTGTGTTTTTGTCTGTGTGCCCACCAGCAGCGACGTGTAAAGGTCGAGATCGACAACCCCCACATGTTTACATTTTTTTTTTGTGTCCCCCCTGTTGACATTTTTGTGTGTGCCTTGCCTGTGAAGGTGAAGTTCATCCCCGCCCTGGGGTGAACGCTGCACAGGCGCAAGACCACAAGGCTTGCCGAGTTTCTGGGAAAACTACCCCGTTCAGAACAAACCATGGGCTATTCTCTTTTACCCCCGTGTTGTGAACTGGGAGGTTTGATTTGACAATGCCTCCTGAATAACCCCCTCCCCAAAACAAAACAAAACGTAAGGGTACGCCCTGCCCCCCCCCCCCGTCTCTGCTTTATATGTGATGTGTTTTGCAGGAACACCTTCAAGGGTACAAGCTGCCGCGAGTGTGGGAGGACCTCCTTCGGCCGGAAGAGGTTAGGGATCTCATGACGACCAACTGCAACCGCCCCCTCAAGGTCGTCAACATGATCTCCCGTGAGGTGAGAACGGGGAAGAGAGAGAAAAAGAAAAGAAAAAAAGAGACAAAAGAATGAGACAGAGAGGAGTGAGGCAGACAGAAAGACAGACAGGCAAACAGGTATGGTTGGTATCGTTGGAAGGCGACTCCCCTTTTACGCCTCCTGATTTTGTCTGAGTGCACCTACAGAAGTGGGGTACGTCGGCAGTTATCATCCAAGGTTTTAATACTACAGGACCCCGCACCGACATGACCAGAACCAGGTTTTCTAGAGAATCTGGAGGTTGAGTTGTGAACTGCTGTTTCAGGTTTCCGTTTGAAACATGCCACCTTCACACGCGGAATGCGGCGGTTTTGTAGTGGTATTGCATGCATGCATAGCGCGCCTCACTGACGGTTACAACTCCGCTTTCGCTGTGCGACACGTGCAGATCAAGTCAGTGCCGTACCGATGCGAAGACTGGTCCTCTCGCGAACGCCTGGCGATCCTGTCCATGTGCAACAAGCTCGGGTCCACGATAGGGGGGTGCGAACGGCTCGTGCAGACCCCGGTGCCCCTCCACTACGTGCGTCACACGAGTCGGTTCCTTACGATATGGTGCTTCCTCCTGCCGCTCGTGATCGGTGAGTGTACCCTGGGAGTGCCTGTGTTTGTGCCCTATTCGGCTTGTAGCCGTTGATCTTTGTAATCTACTGGAGTATGTCGGTAAACACCCTTGACTACCATGAAAGGTCAGTCCGTCCGTTCCGTTGGATTGTATGGTACGGAAGAGGAAGAACTGGGTGATTTTTTTTTGTTGTTGTTGTCATGTCCAGACTGCAAACAATATCCTCAAGCGGTAGATCACACACGAGACATCGGACTCGCCGTGCTGTTGCACAAAGGGGCTGTAAGGCTATCGCGTCTGCTAGATGCCGGTACTGCTGTTCCTCGCCAAGCCTATAGATATTTGTCGTTGCTGTCACTCTCTTGTCTCACCCCCCCCCCCCCCTCTTTCACCTCATGTGTCAGTTGGAGAGATGGGAATGGCCACGGCTCCAGTGGTGTTCCTGGCAACGTGGGCTCTCTTCGGCATCCAAGAGATCGGCCTCCTTATCGAAGACCCCTTCCAGGTATTGAAGCTCTTTACATGTACGCCATGTGCAATGGTCAATGTAAAATGTAAATGGGCCTAAGGTGGTATACATACATGATGTACCGCCGCCGGTGCAGCGTTCTTTCATGTTCCACCTCCCTTGGGGGTCCCACGAACGCCTTTCTTCTTTCTTTGCCCGTTGAGGCTTCCGTGAGGATGAACCTACTCCCGTCAAGAGAGTTCTTTGGAACACTCCAGCCTCTTGAGGTTTTCTCGGGGGACCTGCGCGACCCCCCCTTCCCTCGGGCAAGCAACAGCTGTAGTTTCTTGACCGAAGCGGGGAACCTTTTTGGTTGGTCATGTCCGCTAGAGGGTGCTGAGATTCTGTGGGAAGGAAAGCATGGCCGCGGGTAACGTCGTCTTCCTCTAAAGGAGCGCATCGACTCGAATTTTTTGTCCTTCATATCTAGGTGTTGCGGTTTTTTCACCGACTGCATAACCGTTTGGTGGCGAGCTTAGATATTTTTTCAAGCGATGTATCAACCCCCGCCCCCCCCCCTCGTTACTTTCCCTATATCCCCTCCGTTTCCTCAGTCCGCGCTGAGCCTGGATATCATGTGTAACTCCGTCTACACCGACGTCATGCAGACGGTGGGGGTGGCTGACCCCACGCTTCCGCAGCAGCCGATACCGATGCAGGTCAGCAAGGGGTCTGTCGGCTGCGGATGCTGCTGCTGCTGCTGCATCTTTTTTTGTTGATTTTGTTTTGTGTCGCGCGAAGCCCTAGTTGTTCCGCCCATGAAGGCACCTACCTTTGTGTTCCCTCAAGTCTCACCCTCTGCCATGATTTTCTTGGTGTTCGGAACTTTTTCTCGGCTTTTGTTACCGTCCGCGTTGGTCCTTTTGTCCATTTTCGTCAGTATTGCGAAACCGCCTTGAAAATGGCCATGCTTGTCTCTTCTCCTACAAAAGAAAACCGAGATTCGGTGTGTGCCCTGCCTTCCTCCTGCGTGTCGCGGCTGATGCGGCAGAAATGCACCCCTGCCAAACGGCGTGTAGACTGGCGCCAAGATACGTGGTGGCATGAACACACATAGGAGTCAACACATGGGAGTACACAACACAGCAGACGCACAACAGGATATAGTTTACCACCCGCCACGCCGAAATCGGAACCAACATTTTCTCATGTCCCTCGGCGCCTTCACAGGTGGGTATCGCGGTTGCGGACCTCCAGGACACCCGTGTGGACCAAGACGTCGTCCCGCTCTCCGCCCGCTGCAAGCACCCGGTCCTTGCCGACTGGAACCACGACGCAAGCGAGCGGCAGACGGAGCTGGCGCACTGAGAAACCATGGTAGATATTTTTTAACCAACCATTCAGCCAGTGACGGTGGGCCTCGGAACGTTCCACGTTACTAATAATATGTTTGTCCCGTGGAAGAAGAAGAAGAAGAAAATGTCGCACGTTTTTCGACTCATAGTTTTATTCCGCTTGAGCAGTTCGGCGATTGGGTGGGTGGGTGGGTGGGCGGACGTCTGCGCCGTCTCCTACGGTGTACGCGCTGCGCTTCCACAGTGTACGCGGGGCGTGCGTAGACGAGAGAAATGGTGGCGGGGGGCGGTTATAGGGGTGTGGCACGATCGGGGTGATGGGTGGAGAGTGGTGACTGCAGTCTTGAAATGGCGTCTAGAAAGAAACAAGTGGCGTGGTGTGTGTGTATGTGTGATGATTTCCCTTGCCGAAGGAGGTTTAGCGGGAGGGAGTCCGGTAGTGGTGTATCTATGTTGTTGTTGTTGTTGTTGTTGTTGTTGTTGTCGTGAAGAGGAAAAGCTCGAAAATACGTTTCGGAAATCTGCGTACTTGCTGAGCTATGGACATGTAGCGTTGGTGGCCGCCGTCCGGGCGCCGCAGCTGCCAAGTATGAGTCATGACTTCGGCACTAATGTTTGTGTGGTCTATTTGGGGGTGGGTGGGGCAAGGCCGCAGTATAGCGTGGGGGCCGCTGCTCCAGGGATAGTTGTTACTTTCACGAGGAGATGGCAATATAAATTTATGACATGGGTTGATCCGCCGCAGTCTTTTGCGTTCATCTGTGTGTGTAAGGCCCAACCATGCCGAGCCATGCCTACTTGAAAAATAATAAAAGGTATCTCCTTCCATGATGGGAAAACAGTCATGACACGTTTGCTCGGGCGAGAGCGAGAACTGAGCAGAGGAGGAGGCAGGCGCCAATATCTCAACAACGGTGGTGCAGCAGCAGCACGCAGTCCCGTAGCCTCGTTGGTTGCTACCGCGTTGGAGAGAGTGGTGGCACTGCTGACTGCTTGTGTCGTATGCCGTGGGTGGGTTTTTGCTGCAAAGAGGCATCTCGTTTCTCTCGGAGTTTTCTCATGTTACATCGTTTTGCATGGGTCACGCAAGACAAAACGCGTGCGTGGGTTGCATGCATGTGCGTCGACTCTTTGTGCTATCGGCAGCACTAGAATGGAAGTGGTGTCATTTCTATTTTTTTGTTGGTGGGCGTTGGCGTTATTTGCCGTTTAAGTACAAGTAGCGGTGCGTGGAAACGGTTGAACTTGCGTGCGTGCGGCTTGCATCTGTTTTAGGGGTTTGTTTTCTTGCGCTTGCCGTAGCAGTGTCGCGGCGTGAAACCCCCTCCTCGCTGTCAACAGGTTAGTAGGGAGGGGTAAGAGCAAGAAGGTAGATATGTGCATGTTGGTGAGGTAGAGGGCAGGGGGAGGGCCGAGCATTGCCCTAGTTTCCGTGTGTGCGACAGTTGGGAGTTGCGGGATAGGAGTGATGAGGGGGGGGGGGGGGTGACGGTAACGAGTGTTTCGATTGTGGTGGTCTCAGCTAAAAAAAATATATAGGGGGGGTGGCATGCACTGCGGCAAGAAAGGACGCCCCTATCTCTGTGGTACTGCTGTGATGAGAGAAGAAAAGGGGAGGGGCGGAGACGCAAACATCGTGCAAAACTGAGCGGGAACCCAGTCGCCGAGAAGCTGTTGCATTTTCGATCTCCGTGGCAGCACCTCTCGGCGATGTCATATGAGGAGGCAAGGGTGGGAAATAGGGCAGGTAGTTGTTAGTCTTGATGGGTATCCGAAACACTCCACAAATACGGCTGTAGTAGTAGGTGCGTGGATGGATCCCTTGGGATACACGGCAAAAAAGGAAGAAAAAAAAGGCTCGAGCCGCAGTGTCCCTTCTCTTGAAACAACCTTGAATCTTTGAACGCAAACCAAAATCGAAACGGATTTCGCCCTTCTTCGCGGATGCCCGTTTGATTTGACGGAAGAAAAAACGTCGACTTCAAGTGTGTTGTGTATGTGCGCGGGGTCGTGTCCTTGAATCGGCGTCGAGGAACAACGTCGTGTCGACAAATGCATGTAGCGCCGTGTCGCTACTTGCCACAATGCACGCAAGGGGAAGATTGTTTTGCGCTGAGAGGGGAGGGGAGGGCGTTGGTCCGCGTGTATCGTCACGTTCATGCCCTCGAACTCGAAAATGCGAATGCGCTGGTGTAGCATTATCTGCTGTGTGTAGGTTTGTGCTCTTGGTCGTTTCTTGTGATTGTCTTTATTAGTAAGTGTACGCGTTGTTGGTGGCGTTTTTTTTGTGAACTGTTTTTTTCGAATCTGGCGTGGGCGTGATAATGCTTTGTCTTTTTTTTTTTTTTCATGATCGATACGTGAAGCGTGGCCTTCGGTGCTAGGCTAGGCTCGGCTCGATCGATCTGAGAGGGTTGGCAATGTGGGAATACGGCATCTGGTCTGTATGGGTCAGGGTGTTGAAAAATATATGCGAAGGAGTTGTTGGATCCGTGTTGCGATTTTGTTCAAGAAATGCCTACCACATGAGAAATATGCTGTCTTCGTTGCCCATCGGAAGCCAAGACTCGTCCCAGTGTGAGTTGCCGAAGACACCTATCGTAGCAAGGACGGCAAGGAAGTCGCGTTGTGAAAAACACAACTCACACCGACCTTTGTACGTGTTGCGGGGAAGGGCGAGGTCTTGAGCATTCTTCACTCAAGAGGCGTTGTCGCAAAATAGGACACCCTCCCCTTCAAAGTACGGTCGTTAGGACCCAACGTCCAGGCAAGGCATCGGACCGAACGATACCGCCAGCGTAACATGTGGATACCACACATTCCCGACGAATCGCATTTGAACACAGTAGTCCTCTCCAGAGCGCGGTCTGGAAAGGGCCAAATCATACTTCTTTCAGCCACAGCGCGGTAATTCCGGAAGCAGGATTGATCGATCAAATCTCAGTACTGCTGTACCAGACCTCTTGGTTACTGGCCATCGACAATCTACTTATCTTTTGCCGTTTACCGAACAAAAAACTTGGGTTGCCGGCGAGCAATACGATGTACCAACTTCTCACAACGTCGAGTCACCCAAACCGAAATGACTTAAGACCATGAACGGCTGTATCTGCGAACAAGATACAACACGCTCTTCTCGACTAAACGCCACTATCCGATGATGGCCGAACATCCCACTAAACGACCATGCTGTCGAGGTCCACGTCATCATCGTCCGATCCCACGGGCATGTTGTGGACCTCCGTAAACGCGCTCCCGATGTCATCCCAGGGTGTCTCCAGCTCCGCCTCTTCCTTCTTGCGCTTCTCGTTCTCCCTGAAACGACGCATGACACAACATGACACATGTTACCCTTAATGTTGGTCCCGTCCACGTTGCGGTTTTCTTACATAATAACCGTTCCGCTGCAGCGCGGTCGGCAGCAAATCAAACGCCTTTTCACGTGCGTAGACCCCCACCACCCGATTGGACGAAACGCTGCAATTGTTTCCAACATCATGCATAAAAATTCTTCCTCCTTCCCCCTGATTCCAAGGCGCCCTTAGCGTTGGCACACACATGGTGTGGCTACTAGATACCGACAGAAGTCCTGCGGGTTTCGTCCCACGTAATATTCGAAACAATATTTTTTACATCTTTCCTTATAATACAAAATATGTATGGCTTGGACGCACTGCCCGGGACCACACCGATGGATGGAAGGCCGCACAAGGCATGATTTAATATTTTTTACAGCACGTCTGTCGCAAGAAAAAACCATCGAGTTCAAAGCAGACTCAACCCTTGACCAAGAGCGCGATGCAGTTGGTGCTGGCAGCCTGGAACAGCTGCACTTGCGTAGCAAGAGAACGGCAGGTTCCAGCAGCGTCTCTCTCTTTCGTAATCGAATACAGCTTTCTGTGAACGTTACCTAAAAAACGCGTCTAACCAACGTCTGCCGAAGACGACTCTCTCTTTTCTCCGGTAAATCCACCTCTATCAGGAAATTAAACGTCAACAAACCGGACCCCCCAGCTTCGAACGAACAACCGGTGCGTTTCGAGAGAGAACTGCCAGAGAATCAGAGCCGTCAGCGACCGCCTATACCTGAGCCGAAGAATCCGCTCGTTGAGGACCGCTTTCGCATCCTCGGACAGCCCATCCACCTTGTACACCGCACACAGTCTCGACGGCTTGAAGATTTTGGCGTTGAACATGACCACCGGAGGGATGTTTGCGATCCCGTACTGTTTTTCGAGGCACGAGTAGGCCGGGTTTTACCAACAAGGGGAGTGAATAACCATAAAAAAAAAACGGGATTAAGGTTGGGGAGAAGACTGGGGGGCCAGGATGGGTAAAACACCCGTTTGGGTAAAAAAGCGTACCCCTCAACACGCAGGTGTTTTCACGATCGCACCATGCATCGGCGTTGGTGAAATGCTCCTGTAGTTCGATACAATCAATCCGTCATACACAAAAAAAGTACAGCGCTGAGATGGGGCCGCACGATAGCCCCGACCGCACGACAGGAACAGTAGCCGTCGCAGGGTTTTCGACGACGGTATGCAAAACACTTTGAATAAAGCATGCAATCAATCGGGGGAGTTAGGTTAGGGTTAGGGTAAGGGATACGGTCTGCGTACCCCCTCCCTGTTCTATTTCCTCATATGATAGACCTTATTTTCTCGCGGAGGCGGTCCGACATGAAATACGTAGAGAAGATGAGCACTGCTGTACTGAAAGCACAAAGCGGTAGCACCGCTGGAAGGACTCCTGGTATTGAGTATATATACTTACGCCTCTCGCGGGACCCCGGAAAATCAGTCGTTTCTCAGTCTCGAGCATCAGAGCACAAGCTAGATAGATAGACCGCTGCCCGTGGACCAGGAAAGCGCTGAAAGTCCACGACGGTTTCGACACGTGACGCCAGGACAAAATACACCCGCACAAATACGAAGGCCAGAAAGAAGCAACGACAACGGCAACGACAGCAGCAGCAGTTTTGTCACCTGTTCGTTGAGGAAGAACTTCTCCTCGATGTCTTTCGGCATTCCCTGGGGGGTGGCTTGACTGTACGGCACCGGCTGGAAGATCTCACCTGTTTTACAGGGTCATCGTACGTGTGGGGGGTAGTCGTGTCGTCAGACAAAAAAAATGCAAAAAAATGGTTTCAAGGACACAAAAAGCTCTACTCAAGGCAAAACGGTCGTTCACAATGTACTGCGCTGCGCGGCCACCATGATTGGTCACAGATGCCTGTACGTGATGAAATGCAACTCTTGTGGCGCACCCGCGGTCGTACTAATTAGCAAAACGCATGCATGCCACGACAGAAGCAGCGCTTGGACGAAACCGTTATCGTGTATATTGGCTCACCGACGTATTCCGCGCTTTCGCAATCGAATTGCTTGCACACCTCCGCGATCATGTCCTTATGCCGAAGGTACCCGTCCAGGGTAGCCGCCGTCTGAACGAAACAGCCAGCCAACCACGGTAGAACGCACACGCAGAAGACATGGGAAATGCCGTGTTTCGTCAAATGCTGTTGCGAATCCGTGGGTCTTCCGACACGAACAATGAGATCGTAGAGCAAGTGCTCGGCAGCGTTGACAATAAAAACAACAACCACCGACACGAAGGAAAGGCTCACCAAAACACGGACGGATGTACACCCGCCCCAGGGTATGACGGACTGTCGGAATATCAAAAAGTCGCACAGGAAGCTGATGCTTATCATATCAAGCTCAATTTGTGGATATTCCTTACCGCGACTTGCTTGTACCCGGGTGGCGGGGGGAGCGTACTCTTCTGTTTTGCGTGCCTTAGCGGTTAACACCATTGACCACGCGTCCTCGAGAGGACGGAGCATGGTTCCCACAGGACCGATCACCGATGGCCAATCGTTCCTTCCTACTTTGCCAAAGGTGGCTCAAAAATGTCTTCCCTAGTCTGTCTATCCTAACGATATCCCTTCCCGCCTCTTCAAACCACTTCCTACTTCCCAGTACAGCTACCGTCCTCTCCTCTCTATTCCATGCCTCAAACATCTCCCTGTACGTCCCTTGTATTTTTCCCAGCTCAGTCATGTACCCGGGTGGCGGGGGGGTGTTATTCGGGGTACGGACGATTCCGATGAAACGTCGGCCGAAAACCGAGAAGAGCTGTACGCGATCGCACTCACTACCATG